>JBCFXI010000489.1:0-152927 GCA_038496175.1 Ampulex compressa
ATACGACAAAGGAGAGGGGGGTTTTTTCACTCGCGACAATGCAACTCTATTCTCCCCGCGTGACACTTGCTTACCTCCTAAAACCAACCATCGGTATCTCCCCTTTTCAGCCCTTCGACCGTTTTTAAATTCTCGAATGTCGGTCATGTAGAGCTCCGCAAGGCCATTTTCGAAGGGTATTCGTAAAAGAATCGCGCTCCAATTTGAATAGCGATAGAATCAGAATTAACCTTCCAAATAAAATTCTAACGATCTATCAAAATAGTTGAGCACCAGATTTAACGTAAGTCTACTATTCACAGTCTCGGTTACTCGAAGAGTCGATCCAGCCGCAGGTTATATATCAAGGTTCATGAAGACATTATCCGTTTGATAAATCCGCACAGTACACGTCCCAACATAGGAGAGAAAAAGTAGTACCGTATATTCCTATAAAAGGAACTGCTCGAGCGTCCGGTATCTCCTAGGACCTCCTGGTGTATGTATATATTCTCCTTCAGGGCTGCGTTAACCCGAAGAATCAAGGTAAGCGCGGTGAAGTTATAGAATCGGCCCGCGAGGTTATTCGGGGACAAAGAAGTAATGTAAGAAGACTTTACCGGCGTGTTTGTCACGGATTGTACTTCCGAAGAGCACAATTCACAATGTAGAGATTTACTCCGCGGACAAGGAGGTCGGGGGGCAGGAAGTTGCGCTGAAAACGGGAGGCCCCGTAATAACGGATTACAGTAAACTTTGCGCACAGTTGGCAATAAGATGGAATCTAAGAGATTAGCCGCCTTATGGAAATAAATGCCCGGGGCATGAGCGAATTTGAAAAAGGCCATGGTTTAAATCGCCTCGCCGCCTAAAGAGCCCAGTCGCACATGTGCGAAATGTTCCTCGGCTGCAACTCGGCCCGCTTGGAATTTTAAAACCGCCGATTGGATTATTGACGGGCCAAAGTGTAATTGCCCTCCCGCTTAATCCCGCTTGAATCCATTTTAACGGCTCACTGTAACGAGAATTACGCTCAGACCGCGTTACCTGCTGTCTGATCCTTCATTTCGGGTTACGCTAAATATTGCTGGAACGCGTCCTCGAAACATCGAAACTCCGCGATCACGCTTCATTATATTGGGTGAGCGCAAAAGTTCGTGCGGAGTTTCAATGGATGTAGTTATGATAGACTCCGCACGAACTTTTGCGCTCACCCAATAATTCCAAAGAAGACTTAAAGTCAGACTTCGTAGAGCTTCAATGGTGTAGCGGATCTTCAGCTCGGATGTCCACGCGGGAGACCCGGCTTCGAATCCCGCTCAACGCCAATATTTTTACCACGTAACACTTATACAATAGCTCTGGAGACTCTAAGTCCACCTTAAACTATAGATCCTAAGCCAAATCACCTATTCAATCAATGATTAAGCTTATACTATTTAAATTATACTCAAGTCGGTGATCAAGTACCCGAAAATTGATTAAAAAAAAATCAGACCTCCCTTCCTTTCCACATCACCTTCCATTAAAATCTCTCGCCCTTTTGCCCTTCTCTTATAATCCCAAAATTCGATATCTCGTAAACAAAAACCCTCGAACCCGAGAAATCGAATACACATTCCCGACGCAATTCGTACTGCATTTTAATCGGTATCGGATCCTTCCACGCATCCAGGAAACGATGCCCGAGTAACGACGGAGGGAGAGGGATCGATGGCGCTGTCGTTATTCCCTGGCATTCGAACTGGGAAGACATTAATGGATACCCGGGGAAGCCGCAATCCTGTTAATTGAGGGAACAAATATCGGCGGCTTGGGCCACGAGTTCCCCGTTTCTGCGTCGTAAGGGCCACGTTTCGAATAGAATACGTCGGCGAGGCGTTATCGGGTTGGCCTCATCGAAGCTGAGTGCACCCTTCGTAACGTTCCGTACTCGGCGGATGCCCAAATGAATTACCGGTTGAATGCTGAGGGTGCTCCGTCCTATCGACGAGGACGAGTCGGCCGATTCCAATTAACCCTGACCTACGGCACGGAGCCGAACGTGAAGGCACGAGTGAGCAGCCCAATTTGACTCGTCGTGGAAACCGCGTATCTCCCCTTATGCCGCTCTTGCGGCCTGAGATAACTCCTCGTCTCCTCTGGTAACGACCAGGGAGATTGTTTCAGGAGGAAGCGACGAGGAACAGCGGATATTTTTGGCAAGGCGAAGGAGTCGAGTGTATCAATCGTGGCGACTGTTTATCGCGTTAACCCTGGAAGTCGTAGGCGATGAACCGTGTGGTCTTTCAGATGATTATCAAGTGGAGAGGAAGGTAGGAATTTGGATCGTGTTAATTATTTCTAAAAGTACTCGATTACTGATCGATCTGCCAGGGGCTGTAATATAAATATCCCACATTCACCACCGACGTGGATCATTATTCCTTAAATTATCCCAGAACTGGACTCTAGGTATTTCAAGTATTTCCTCGATTCATAACCATCTGTTTGTATCCGGTTTATCCATTAAACTACTATCGACCATCGAGAAGAACGGTCAATCCCACACCGTCGTCCCTTTGATTTCTCAAACACTCGGCGAACCTCGTTCCGTGGCTTCATCGAGGTCGACGAGCCGATCGCGCCGCGGCCAATTCCGGGATATTAGGGTAGGCAGAGACGAGCGTCGCATGGCAGTGCATCAAATGTAATTTACTATCCCATATTACGTAGGAGCAGGGGCGCTAATGGTCGCCGCAGCAGTGAGGTTAATTAAATTTTACTACAAATAATATTATGCGATATTACGCAGATATACGCTAGGATGTTCCAGGGGTGGGGGCGGCAGCGAGGGCGAGAGAGGGGAGGGCTGGAGGAGGAGGAGGAGGAGAAGGGGAAACGGCTCGCCGCTAGGAGCGCGATCCTCGACTCCGGGGGTTGAAATATAAAATCGAGCTTGCGAATTTCTCTCGTGGTTCTATCTCATACCCCGAACGAGTACCCGTGTAATTAATTCATTGCCCGACCGTTACACTTTATGAGCCTTCGGCGCTCTCCATTAAGATTTAAAATGTTATACGCGAGGTGAAGCCCGGGACCGGATGATGAAATTGCGATTCCGCCAAGTTTCGCATAGGTAATGGCGTCAGGTGTCGTTTACGGCCACATAATTGATTATATGCGTACAGGGGCTTTGCGATTTATCCGACAAAATTCGGCCCCGGTGCTGGCTTATGTAAATGCGCCGGCTATTAGAGGCCCGATCGGAGAACGCTGATTTTGGAATTTCGCAAAATACCAGTCTCACAACGTTTTCATCCCGAGGGTGTTCCCTGGCGAATTCCCTGGCTCAAAGAGTTTGAAATTAATTCGAGCTTCTGGAATAAGTTATTCGTAATTTCCAGTTCTGGGATCCTCATCGTATTTATTGGTTGTCCCAAAAGTGTCCTCCACTATCCGCTTTGTGCGGCATTGTTTATACAAACCTAACGTGAAACCTAACCCGTCAAATATATAAATTTAATATAAATGAATATATAAAGTATAATATAATAATATTATATAATATAAATACAAACATATGATATAATATAAAACAAAAAATGTTGCGCATCTATAATATATCCTTATGAAGCCAAAAAAAACTTCTGGAACGATCTAATATACCCCTGCGACATAAACTACGATATTGACACGCTTATCGAAAACGAAACATCGATCAGTATTAATACAAACCATATCCACACGTTCAGACCATCCACCGATCACTCTGGTATCGTCGATGAAAAATCCGGAGGTCATCGAGGCTCGAATTTTCCAGCGTGAAAATTCAAGTTCATATATAAACCCAGTACGGCATGGTCCTCGGCGTGTATGGCTTACTGAAAATAAGGCAGCCATTCTTTCCCTGGAACAATCCGGCGGATTCGTCCGACGGTTCATTCATAATGCACGAGGATTTATAATGCACGCAGGAACGATGCATGCAGGTATAATTACAATCCTCGCCTCGTAGTCCTCCCGCTCTCTCCCCCTTCTCCACCCCCACTTTTGGGGGTCGTCTTCCCTTCCCTGGCCTCCCCCCTCTCCGCCCTTCCCCCACAACCCTTTCCAGACGCAACATCCAACCCGCCGACGAGCATTGCTCCTCATCAAGGAACAATGGCCAAAGTAAAATATTAACGAGGGCCAAATATGCGATATTCATAAGCGTACCGTGGCGCTGCTCAATTGCTCGCGGCTGTGTTTACAAAGGGGAATACGCAACGTGCCCCACCGACCATTTGTTTTTCCCCTGGCCGACGTTCAACGTTCAACCGATGCGACGAGTGTTGAAACACGCGTTCGCACTTGCCCCGGAGGGATATCTAGTCTGAGTCTGGCCCGATCTTAATTGCATCCTAACCCATTGATGCTCGGTCTATGATTCGTTATTGGCAGACGTTTTACGTTTGGTTTCTTTACGAGACTGGAAACTGAACTGTTATCGTCCTGATGGTATTGGAATGTGGAGTTCAGTTTATAATTTTTGTATATCTGTATAGTTAGCGATAAGTGATATAGTAGAAATTTGGGAGATTGTTGGAATATTTCTTGCTTTTGGAATTAATGGGTTAAGCGCGAAGGATCAATGTGGTGGTGGTTAATAAGATTTTTGAATTTTAGCACTATGCGTAGTAAATGTAACTTGCATTGTTATCTTAGCTTAACGTTCTTGTCGGGTATAAATTATTACCGATTTTGAACGTATGGGTATACTTGAAACATCTTATCGTGGTTTGATCCTTGACTCGAGAAGAATTTATCCGACTCTCGTGCGATCGTGTAATTCGGGAATAGTCCACGAATGTACGGAGGATTATAGCTAAGAAATCGGTTGAGGAATCGTCGTCATCCAGCGTGAAGCGTCGTTTACAGAGGTACAAAGCGGAAAATACCGTCATTACGAAATATTTGAGCATCGCGTAGGCGGCATTACATTACACATGAGCCCGTTACATTTCACGGGGAGCCAGCCTGAATAATTCAGCGCGCCCCGACGGTCGGGGCGTCCTGATGCACTACCTAAATTTTTCCTCTCTACGGCGCACCGAAAAACTTCATTTTTATTTCATTCCAAATTAGTTTCCACGCCCTTGTATATTTCACTTCTCATCGGAAGGGCAGGGTAAAAAATCAGGCCACGGACAGCGTCTGGATCTGCTCGAGTATCTCTCTCGATAAACGAACCGAATAAATGAGGTATCAACGGATTTGATAGCAGGAATCGTATTACGTCCGGCGGATGACGAGCAAGTTTAAAATCGATATCGCTCCCCGACGGGCTGACCTTCTACCCGCCATTTTTCATTATTTTGGATCGTTGGAAAAGTCATGAGGCATTTTTTTTCGCATTTCAAAGCCATCCGTTGCCAAAGCGCGCCGTGATTTTTCCGGCAGGCTAATATTTTGTCACGCTCACGAGCTTCGACGAAGAATAACGATAAACATGTCCGTAACAGTTGTAGCGCGAGACACGGGTCGATCGTCATTAATGAAAAATATCGATCGCGAAAACTAAACGCGCGAAAGGTCAATGGCTGTGAGTGATTTGCACGTTTGGAACAATTTCAACCCTGCATTGGCCACGCTTCCGAATATCGCGCGAACGATGTTCGTCATTCACCGTAAAAGTAGGAATTTAATCGAAGAAACAAATTTCTCCAACGCTCTTTATATTACTAATCATCCAAGTATCAAATTATCGATCTCATTAAAATTCTTATTGATCACCTCTATTAATTAACTCTTATCAAAGTAACCTCTATTAAATATTAATCAAATCAATGCTTCGCTACAATCGGTATTACTCTTATACTCTCGTAAATCCACGATCCGAAGGACTATCATCGTCCACGCGATCGCTCAAGAATGAAACACCGAATACAACGGAAGCGCGCGACTTGTCGAAATAAAGGAAAATCGGCTTCGGGTCTGGAATTTATGGGGGACTCAGAATAACGTTGGTACCAGCGGAGTATCCATGTTTTTCGCTCTCTGGCTCGAATTTGCGGCCGACTTTTGGCCCTGATAAATTGCAGCCGGGAAGGGCGTGGAAATTGCATACGCCGGCGCCACGTGCGTCCCCGGTGTGCAGTAATCGCACTCGGAAGCCTGGACATCGGCGGGAGGAAGGGCGCGGAAAGTAGCGGGGCCTGGAGGATTCACCACGGGTTGCGCGACTCGTTAGTCCCTTCAGGCCAGACTTACGGCGTCCAAAGACGTTCCCACTCCGGCCACAGGTCATGACTTCCCCCCAAAAACGAACCGTTCTACCGGGCCAAGCATCCGATCCTTCTCTCGGCGGTAATGCCCCTCGCTATATACGGTTTACCAATTTATCCTCCACGTTCGAAGTTCCTAGTCTACGTTAGCTGTTTCGTATCGCTGGCGCTAAAAATAACTCCTACTTCGAATATTGCGATAATCGTGTATTACGAATCCCTGGTTTCGTATAATAGACATATCCATATTGATTATTCGTTTACGTACAAAATTGTTCTATAATAAGAAAGAACGAATGCAGGAATGGAAATACAAGTCTCTTACGCGGACGATATAAACTCGAATATCGATGATCGATTTTAAGGCGTTCTATGCGACGTACGTACCGTGGACTACTTTAAATAAACTTACTCCCACCTTAGGCGCGATTATGGACCGCGTGGAGCTGCGAAGGTTCTGCTAAAGATCTTAGATTCGTGCGTAAGAGGCACGGTGAATCTATGGACCTCTTCGCGTTCTATCGCACGATCTACACGCTTGCTCGAAAAGTTCTCGCACACGTCGAAGGTGCCTTCGAGTTCCGCTTTCTCAGCAGGGTGGAAGTTGGACGTGTAGCCGGGTGCGGGATGGCTGCGAAGGACACGTATCTTGAGCGAAAACAGGAATATGGGGTGGTTGGGCTCCAGAGGTGGCGGGGAGGGCGGAGGGGGGAGGGGAGAAAGAGACAGACTGCCGGAGGAGATTTGATTTATATGTTAATCGCCAGGCAGCAGTCGCGCCCCGTGTCGGCAAGTGTGCAGTCGGCGGTGGTACTCTTTTACCCCGTCGTAACAATCCTCGAAATATGCCGTATAAGTAGACACCGCGGCATCGTCGACCGATATTGGTGGGTATAACGAAAAATTCGAACCCCGCCGATTTCACGCTCTCATCCGTTTTTGACACGCTTCCTTTTTCGAATAATAATCTGAATATCGCGCTTGAATATTCATCTCGATATCGATTTTATTTTTATTTGTAATGTATAACCCTTTCGAATTGATGAATAATTTGATCATCGTTGATGTTTATTGAAGAACGAAGGATTATCAAGGAGAAAGCGGGATAAAAGAGAAGCGGAAAAAAGGAATAGAAACAGAACGGATAAGGGCGATAAGCTCGAACTAGAGAAAACAATGTGTCTTGGTACAATCGACGTTTTTCTGCGCAGAAATTGAGCACTCGAAAAAGAACTCGTGGGAAAGGAGAGAAACAAAATTCCAGATACGCGGAAAAATAATTTAAGAAGAATGGACCGCAATAGTGGAAGAAAACAATGTGTATGAGCACCATCAAAGGGGCCATGCGCCCAAAGGGGGACGCGTAAAAAGCAACGTGTAAGAAAAGACCTGTTTTTGAAGGGAAGAAAGGCAAAGTTTTGCAAAATAAGAAGTGGCGAGGTAAAGGAAAAGGGCGAACAGGGGTAAAGACGAGAGACTCGAATGGTACTAATAAAAAGAACAATGTCTTTTAAAGCGTTAGCGAATTGACAGTCTATCCTTTTCCTTTCATCGCAAAACGATTGGTGGATTAATTTTTTTTGGACTGCATTTGTAAGCATCGACTTAAAATCGACCTCCAAGAAACGTGCGATCGGATAAGATTTTCGCGTAAAAAAGCTACTGTGTGCTTAACCTACCGTGTGTGTGTATACGACTATTATCTTTTCAGCGACAAGAACCTGGCACGCGTCGAATATCTTTTTAATGAATGACATCTCGAGTGCGGTCTACTCTGGTTTATTCGATTCCCACAATTTGCTGATCCACTTCATTCTTCAGGTTATAAAATGATAAGGAAATATCCGTTAGCTAAAATATCGTAGAAAGTTCATTAAAAAAAAAAGAAGATCGCTTCGATTAAAAACCATCTACGCAATGAGCAGACTCTAATAATTAATTGGTAGTTAACCAATGATATTGGAAGAATGGCAACCGCTTAACAGCAAAATTCGTGGAATATCTTCTCTCTAAGATGCACGGTTACGAAGTTAAAAGTCATTCTTGCGAAGTAATTGTATTCGGCGACATTAAACTTAATTATCGATTTCCGGGAAGTAGTTCGGTGAAAGAATAGCCAGAGTAATGGAGGAACTGCCTTGCCGGAGGAAGGAAAATTTTATCGCAAATGGGAATATCTTGGATGACAAAAGTGGGGAGAAATGAGTGTACTGTCGCTAACAAGAGATATATGATGGATAAAAATTTTGAGACATCGATCTTGCAATTTATCTACGTTAATTATTAGAAAAGCTGGAAAATGTCTGTGGCGCAAAAAATGATTCCCGAATTCCAAGAAGGTTCCTCCTGCTTCTTCTAGGGATAATTAAGCAAACTTTTTACTATAAAATTGAAAGTTACAAATTCCAGAATCTGAAAAGTAAATTTCGAATTCAAATTGTTGATACGATATTCTTTCTAGTTTATGTATTCTAAATATATTATGATTACAATGTACGTGAAGACATTTTTTTATATGTAAGGAACCCTAAAATGATTGAGTTGCTTATAGAATATGAACGAGAAACATTGATATTCCATATCCGTACGCGTTACTTGGAAACTATCTCATTAAGAGAAATATTATATCTAGGGTGTTGAATGTAATGCGCATCGTACAAATAATGCAGGTAACGCAATCAGTGATCTTTGATCGTTTACAACAAACTCACATCCGGGGATTAAGTATGGCTTCCCAATCGGACGACTTGAATTATATCGACGTCAAGATGAATCACTGACCTTCGGCACTGCCGTGCTGTATTGATAATAAATTCTTGATAACAGGATTTTTTGACGTAAACCAGTAGTCCTTAATAATATTGTTCCTATTTTTCTTATTTATTGTTTTACATTGTCCTTATTAGGTCAGTGTATATTGTCCTCAATAATTTCGTTTCCATTGTCCATATTTCTTAAAAAGTATCCTTCTACCGTAATTCACAACCGTCTTTTGATTTACGAAGCAAAGAAAAACACTTTATCAACAATAAGCCTTCAGCGGCTAAAATAACAAACGAGGCGTATAATTTTTGTTCCAGCCGGAAAATTTAATTCACAAAAATAATAATTGATAAACCGGGCATGCTCGTTAGGAGATCATTTTTATTTTAAAATAGAGTACAATTTATAGCGATCTTCAGACGAAAAAGATATATTTATTAATCACGATGCTTACCAATAAATATTAAAATGATAATCCAACAATACCAAAAAAGAAATTTGACGATCGTGTAGCACACTATCAAATTATCGTGAGAAACGATACTTTTTACGCTGCTTTAGCAAGAAGCACGCAAAGTACGGTGAGTTAAGGGACGTTATTTGATCTTACAAAAATTATATAGAAAATGAACACCATTCTCAGGAAGTCTTATCCATTGGTAATGCCACTCGTATCATCGATTACGTCGCGCGTACGATCTAACAAATAAAAAAAAATATCTCTTTAAAGATACAGCTAGCAAAGATTATTGCAGAATGAAGGAACGAACGCGCGATGCATCGGAGCTAGATAAGAAGCCTGTCGCGCTAGAGTCGTATATAAGTCCATAGCTTGTAAGTAGTCAAACCGGGAGGCAGGATGTGGCCAGTATTAATAGCCATCTGTGCCATCGTAGCAACAAATTTTGGTGAGTAAGGTAGTGAAAAAGTGCTCGTTGTTTGTTCAAGTGTACGCGTGAAAGTCGAGTGACACTGCGCTTGTAATACGAGTTTACTACATGAAAATAGTGCGCATCCGCCATTAAATGTTCGATCAAACAGATTGTGAATCGCGGATCGTACCTCGAACGATCCTCCAGAATATTCTATACATAAGTTTTTCACATTGGTATGAAATCAGGTGTAATTAGATTCCTTCAAACGGTTTCAAAATGTTATTTAATATTTCATATCGAACCGTAAAACCCTATTCGTATAGTGTATTCGATCAGAAACCTGCGCGTTTGTGGTTCAATATCTGATAGACAGGATGCTTTACATACATATTTTTTACATTGTGTTCTTTTGCAAAACAAATTCATCCGTTTGCAAAAGGGTGAATTCAATGTGGAAAACCCGTATAAGACTTAAAATCCTTCAGTGATTTCCATTTTTTTTATTCGTATATTAAAAAAAAAAACTACACATCGAAGTCTTATGTTCTTCGCCCATATCTCGAAGTCAGGTGGAATTGCGAATGCTGCTTTAAACTGTACATATCCGTAGTTCAGTTTGCAATATCATTCGTCTATTTTGCAACGACAATATCAGAAGTTTCACGGTGAAAAGAGAAAAAAAGCTGTCACGTCCGATTTATCTTTTCAGGTTCCGGAGCCAATCTTCTCGCCACACAACGCATCGTGGGTGGCGCGGAAGTCCCTATAGAGAAACATCCCCATCAGGTTAGTCTGCAAAACGGCGAGCACATATGCGGTGCTTCAATTATAAGCAGCAAATGGCTACTGACCGCCGCCCATTGTATATAGTAAGTCCCTTTATACTTTCCCTCATAAACCCCCTGCTTTTTCAATTCATCGCCGATCTTAGGCATTAATTTATTCTAATATAATTTAAAAAGTAAAAACCGCCCGCTCTTGACGCATCGTGTACCATTTCATTTTCCAATTTTTATGATTTTCGGCGAGGATTATAGGGTTAAATGGTTGAAAGAGGTACAAGTATATTTGAGGAAATATAAGTGTAAATACAAAAATAAATTCGAATGATCTGGTGTACGTTCATCGAAGACTTTCATTCCCTTTTTACATACATACGCATCACTGTGCTGTTATTAACAACAACAAGCGTTAGCCAGATGTTCTAACAGATTACAATGGAGACATTAATATTCAGGGTAGTTTACGAGCAAGGTATTTTAGCAAGCTGCAGTGGAGGCAGGAATATTTTTTTAAAGATGGCCGTAACACAAGATGGCCGCGTGCGTAAAATGGCGATGACAAAGCGCGTAGGCCGATCAAGTTCATGGAATCTAATCGCAATCGATCGCTCTTAAATCGACGTAAATTCGCGGAATCTAATCGCGCTCTTGTGCGCACTAGTCTATCCACAAATCCACTCGTAAATATTATTTCTAATGTACTCTTAAAATGCATACTTTTACCTTTGTCTAATTTGCGCGCAATTAATTGAATTCACGCAGAATAAGTTTGCGCTTGAATAATTCGCTTTGTATTTTCGCTCCTTCCTTTTGTCACAAACGATAGTTACGATATTTAGCGAAATTTTAGCTTAAGGCTAGGAAAGTCGTAGAATGCAACGGTGAAATTAGTCCTAATAATGAAGAGATCGTTGTTTCGTAAATTACAGTTCAGCAGATGAAAAACTGTTCATCGTCGTTGGTACGACCTATAACAATTTGGTATATGGTACCCATTATAAGGTGAAGAATGCCATTAAACACCCTATGTACGGCGCACTTGATTACGACATCGCTCTTCTTGAAGTACGTATAAATAACCTTAAAGTATTATAAATAATAGCTTATTGAAAATTTGAGCAGAGATATAACAAACTTCCTACGTGTAAAAATATGCAAAGAAAGAAAATAACATGAAACCCAGTAGTATAGCGATTTATTCGATATAATAATTAGATGCGCGTTAATGAATGCAGTTACGCAAAATACGTGCCTCCAATATTTTCGCTCTTTGCATACGAAAAACTTTTGCGAGCTAATTTATTTTTCCCCTGTTCAAAGAAATACATCGGTAAATATCTGTCGCAATATAAGTCACAAAATTGGTTTCCTTTATACACCATATTTGCGTAGATGCGATCTCGAATAAGGTCAATTAGAAACTAACAAATTCCCCGGGATTGCGTTTTAAATATTCACGAAAAAACGGCGACTGTGGGAGACACGCGAAATTGGTTGGCACTGACATGGTCCAAACATAATATCGGTGATATTCGACGTGATACGGAAATAATACGGAAAAGATGTTTTAGGTTGAGCAAGAAATAAAATTTGATAATCGAGTGCAGCCCATTACGCTTGCCGACGAAGAACCGAAGCCTGGTTTCATGGTAGACGTCACCGGCTGGGGACTATTGTCGGTAAGACTGCTCACAATTGTTTAACCCTTATCACCTTAAATTATCCGCGCGACGATCAGCCAACAATCGCGATAAAGGAGTAGCGACAATCGCGAAATGATCCCACTTCTTTTCGCTGTAACTTTAACTTTAAATATGCTCGAACTTTTTCGCTCATCACGCTGTTCAACATCGGGAGCTGTAAAAAAATGTAATTAGAAGGTGACAAGATATAAATCCATTTTCATAGGAGACAAGTGGCAAGGGATACTCATGATGTGTCAAGTACAAATCATCCACTTGGATCCCCCTGTTTACTAATTAATTTGCATCGCTGACCGCAGTACATCTTGTACATTGTACTCGTACGTTTACTCCATGTGTCCTTCCTCGTTAAAGTTAATTTCGATATGGCTAGATGACTCGTCATTTTCGATTAATAGCTTGAATAACAGGGCCCGTAAAGTTGGGGCAAAAATAACGAATCGCGATGTCCAGCGGCAAATATTTGAAAGTGAACTTTTACACATATCCTCTCTATGTCGTGTCACCGATTTGCGTTACGCGTACGTCAAAGGTATTACTTTTCCGACAGTATCGAGTTACATTCAACAACGCGAACGATAATCGGCTGGCAACGATAGAGAACAGCTTTCAAAGCATAATCCTTTTAACTTTAATAATGCATATTTGGGTATCATATCCAATAGAGAAACACGCGTTATTTCCGCAATGCTCCCATTTCCCCTTCACGCAAGCGACGATATTTCAGAACCGATTGATTTCCACCGTTAGAACAAACGATCGATCGAAATCATCGTCAACGCTTGTCCTCGCAGAGGTGTCTTAAATATACGTGTATTCACGTTTTCTGTAAAATCATCGAGAATAAAAGTACGCGCGGAACACCATAATAAAATTCGACAAAACGATCCGTGATTTTGAAATCATTCTTTCCACCATTCCAACGACATATTTCACCGATAGTAGTAAATCCTTTTCGGGAGAACGAAAAACCTAATTTATTTATATTCGTTTACACAATCTGAATCTACTTCAGAACCTTTAATATATTAGGCTTAAAAATCAATTCCAAGCCTTCCAAAGCAATTAAACCTTTAGCTACGCATCAAGGAGTACTTTCAACCCTAAGACTATTTGCTATTATTTCCAACAGCTCTGCTCCGTATTACGATCACCTACAAAATTAACTTAAGAAAACAAAATGCACGTTAACCACATATCTGACACGATGATAAACCCGACGCACTAAACGCAATCTTCACGATATAAAATCCCAATCATCACCTGTAGATTCCTCCACGTGAATCGCATAGCGCAAAACACTGGTCCAACACCCATCCTAAACAGGGCTGGACTAAACAACGATTGATAACGAATAAATAACGATAATAAATAACGAACGAAGAATAGCGAAAGCTAATGTTTTCCTTGCATCGCAGGAAGGCGGAAAGTGCTCGGTTAACCTGATGGGAGTATCGATGCCAGTGGTGGATCGAGGGGTGTGCAATCGCGCGTTAGGCGGACAAATAACGCCGAGGATGATCTGTGCGGGTGCACCGGGGAAAGACGCTTGCCAGTCTGATTCTGGGGGCCCGCTGTCTGCGCACGGAATCCTCTACGGCATCGTCTCCTGGGGAGTCGGCTGCGGGAACCCCAAGTACTATGGAGTGTACACCAACGTCGCTTACTTCCGCTCCTGGATAAAGCAACACACTGGGATTTAATCTGTAACATTTAACGCTACGACTACAAAGGTGAACGAAACAACATGCCTGTCGTTTCTTCTCAAAATTTTCCAAATCTGTGACGCTGCATTTTTTGACACTGGGGATGCTAAGTACTTCAGGGTCTACAGCGAGGTGGTTTATCTTTGCTCCTGGATGAAACGACGAGTCGGAATGTAAGCATTAGAACTAGCATTAGAACTACGAAGTTAACTACATTGCTTCTGATATAATCTTCCAAATTTGTGGTATAATATTTCCTGAGACCCTTCATCGCCTTTTTGCGGTGTGTGAATCGTTGAGTGGACTTGTTCACGGCCCTTCATTTTGTCAACTTATTTTTTAAATGTACACTTATTGTATAGAAGAATGTTGAAGAGAGTTCAATATCCACTTCTCAAATACGTGATACGTATAGACTGGCGCGTTAACGATTTGGAAAAATAGTTGTAACGGTAGTGATGTTAAGGATAGAGAGTAGTATATAAGTAATGATGTAAGTATGCGAAGTAGTAGCGCGCTGTAGAATGTAATAATGTACTAGTAGCGATAGTATTAATGATAACGGTAACCGTAGTTGTATTTAATAACCATTCGAATGGGACTAAGATATGCGGATAATTATGTATGGAGGTAGTATATTCGATAATTCTAATGTCACAGTTTTTAGCGCAATATTAATAGAAAAGAAAAAAAAATACATTGTCATGCTTAAGTAAACGTCAGTTTTATAATGTACAAACGCAGAGTTTGAATCTCGATTTTATTTAAAGCATGTCGCTGTATGATCTCTCAGCAGTTGGATCTTAAAATGCTCGAAATTGAAAAAAGTCGAACATCGAATTCTCTGCCATTACCAAGCAGGAATCGATTACCTAGAATGATCTTGGATCGATCGCACCGTTATCTCCGTTACGATTCGTTATCTGCGGTCTTCTTCTCTAGAACGATGGAGAGTTTATCTAGCAACCAGATGCCTTGTCTCACGGCTGATAATCCCGACGATCGATGCTGCTATTATATACCTATTAATAAAAACTAAATAAAATCTTGCCACAATATCCGCCGTCAACGTCCATTTGACTTTCGTAGTTCCGCGAAGCTCATATCTCCTGCGTTTCTGAAAGGTAATTAACGGTAGATAGCGATTAAGAGAAACATTATCGAAGAAAAATTTCCACGCTCAATAATCCAGTTGACAATAAATCCGTGGGCAGTAAATCCTGTTTTAATCGCCTAGGTGATTAGCCGTCGGATGATTTTTCTGCTCGTTCTGAGTCTCTTTCAGAAATCTCAACTTGGTGGACAAAGACTTCAGAATGCACGCTTTGACAAGGAAATTCGAGACGACGAATCCCTACTCTGAACTAAAATATCACTATCGCATATAGCGACACGAATACTAGGCATATAACCTTTCTTCCGTCGTAACCAACAATGGACAATACTCTGAATCATAAAAGTACAACCAATCTTTACAATAAAACCTTAATTTTGAAGAAAAAACCGACGGAAGCAAAGTTGTATACCCAATAGAATATTTCGAAAGATATTTTAGATCAAGGAATTTCCAGTCCAACATCTATAATCTTCTTCGAGAACAAGATTCAGGTTAGCAAAGCTTCCAAAAAAATAATCTGTCTGGATAGACAAAGACCGTGAGGTTAAGGTCACGCGAATGGTGAAGATCCCAAAGTGTCGATCGAACGCATCCATCGACCTGGCGAAACGTGACGCCGTTCCTTTACACCGGTGTTAGTTGTACGTCCATGTTGTGCTCGAGTCGCCCTCTCCTGGAGCATCGGTACCGCGTGGAATACAGACGTGTACCTTCGTATGTCAGATGCACCGAGCCGAGGAACAATACGGTAGTCGAGTAAAAGCGGTTCCAGGGGGCGGGATGATGTCGAGTGACGAGATAGAGCGCCGAGACTTTCGTTTTATGAGCTCTCCAAACGGCGTTATTTCCCACAACGCATACTCACTGCTCGGTGGAGCGAGGCCTTTAATTCGATTAGACGCAAGGTATGGCCAAAAGGGGAGAAGAATGCTCGATTACCACGAGCTAGTAACACTGCGCTCTTATATCGTGTTTAACACTAGAACTACCAACCACTTCCTGAGCACACTAAGAACACCATATACATCTTCAAAAAAAAGGAAAAAGTCAAAGGATATTTCGCTAAATCAAAATGATGATCCAAGTACTGCATGAAAATCATGGAAAATCTCGAAGAATGCATCGTTGTAAAGTACTACGATTTTTGAAAGAAACGACTGACCAGTCGTTTTGACTGGTTTGGTAGTTCTAGTGTTAAGTCGATACGAGATTTTCTTGCTATACCCTATTCGATATTCCGATATAAGTTTGTATGCGCATTGGCGATTTCCTCTATCGATATATACTTGTTGCTCGACGAAGCGGTGTCTTTTGTTCGATTACGTACGAAGCGTGATTAAAACCTAGCTTACACCTGAAAGCTAAAAGCGGAGTAAAACCGTGACTAAAAGCAGGTGCTCGAATATCACGCACGTTGCATCTTGGCGCTGTTACGTCTGTTCAATTCGACGCGAGTTCCTTTACTGCCCGAGGTTCTATTACCACCGTGTAGAATGATGAGCAAATTACAAAGTTACGATGAATCGTTTCACGCGTCTGTTTGATATTCCAAGGTGTCATATAAGTTTGGAACAAAGCGTACAGTGATTGTTGTAAAAGCAATGGCAGGCGGCGAGGTAATGTCGAGCGAGGCTACGGAGCAGGGACGACTTTCGTTTTATGAGCACTTCGGGCACCGTTATGTCCCACAACTTTCGCATACTGACTGCTTCGTAAAGCAAAACCTTTAATTTGAGCATCTACGTGCTGCGTTTAAGAATGAACCAAGTTCGCCACTATGGTTTCCAAGCATTGAAGGCACCAATCCTCCTCGGCACTCATATTTCAGGGCTTATTTCATTAAATGCTTTTTTATCCACTGGAATTGGTAATTACGGAGAAAGAAAACGTAGACCGAAATTATGAAGTATGTCGAGAGTAGAATTAGTCTATACATATTAAGAGTAAAAGAAAGAAATACTATAAGAGAAATCTTTGTTCCTCGAACAAGTAGAAGGTGGTCTTAAACTTTCTTATTTATTCCTGAAATATCTTGTACACCACGCTACTGTCAAACCAATCTTGAACTATGCAAGTCCTCTACTCCAATATCGCGATGGAAGAAATCTAATAAATCCACAAACGTTTCAATATGACAGGATGCGAGAACAATGGAAAAAATGTCAATTCCGTACGCATCGAGCGTTTATAGTAACGCCGATGAATCGATGGACGGCCAGGAGAATCGAGCGATTTGTAGTTATCGCGGCGCTCGTAATGGCCAATAGAGCAGGTTGTAAAATGCGAAACGAATGAAATAAGAGCAGTCGATAGGGAAATCCGAATTGCATTTCGAGCAGGAAATGCGTGTACCTGCCCGTGCAATTAAACGGCAGTGATGTCTACCAAAACACGTGCGGCTAATTCAGTTGTCGAGCGCACCAGATTGGTCGACAATGCGGTACTTGACTCGAGAACGCAATTCCAACGCGGTTTCGAAGTACCCGCAAGTAACGTGGAGCGATAATTTAGGGGATCCACGGTGCCAAATTCTTTGTTCCTTAGGAACAGCGGTTCAATGGCGAAAGTGGGTGAGCGTTGAAAGTCCGTGCAGACTCACGAACGACGGGTGGGTAGGCGAAAAGCGATTCCATCGCGCAGAGTCTCTTTAGCTGGTGAAATAAGAGATTAATAAGGGAAGTAAGAAAAAGCGGCGGGACAAAAGCGCGAATCGATGACTTATCGAACTTATCGAAAAACTCCAGTTCTCAAGATAAACGGTGCAATTATGAGCATCGAAGAAAACTCGCGAAGCAATTGTTCGATGAAGATACGCCCGAGGGTTGGGAGAAGATCTAATCTTTGTAAGACTAAGCTTCGCGAAGCAATCGCCAGTTGGATATACGTTGAAATTCTCTAGAATAAAGGCATCGAAGAAATCTTCTCACCTCTGCACTATCCTCGTTTTCTATTATGTTAAGGGTCTTCATCGGCGTATTGTAACGACAGGACTTTTGTAGAAAAATTCTCATACCTTCCTCCTGAAAATGAACAAAAGAAAATATCCAGAACAAATCGATGTGCGACATTTGTTTCAATATTCGATGTTTATTCTGATGCACGACGGTAATTATAATTTTTCTCAATTTCCACGGAGTGCAACAAAACGTGGCCAAACCCACCACGTGACATCGCTATCAAAAATAACCAAAGAGTCCTGTACACCTTTGAGGTTATCAAAAACGATATGCATAATTTTCAAATAAACGCTCGTATCGTATTTAGATATATTTCATCGAATATTCGTACAGGACAAAATTGGTTATCCAAGCGTTCTTAGTCGTTGGATAGAGATTAAATGGTAATGTTTCGCGAGCAGGATTTCTGTTTCTGATTGGACACACTTCTATCGGATGCCCGCTGTAATCACTTAGCTTTTGGATGCGTATATCACGGCTCGGGGGTCAATATCGGCGTGGTTACGTGCAATCGTCGAAACTATCACGTTGCATCTGCTTACGGGGTGATCCCGACGCGCCACTGATGGCGGACCAGACGCTGATTGACATTCTATCCTACGGATTAGGGTGTAAAACTACCGTACATCCGGGCGTGTAGACTCGCATCAGCAGTTGCCTATCGCTGATCTCCGCGAATTCCAATATCCACGATACCGGCTGTTTCACAGTACTTACGTAGAGAGATAGCGATTGTAAAAGTGCATTCGACGCGTAAATGTTTTACCAGTGTTACGTAGAGAATAATCCGTATAATATACCCTCGTGGAATTTAGAGGAGCATTCATTCGAGGTCGTTAATAGAAGAATAAAGACGCGTATGCTCTCAGAATTAAAGTTCCTCTTCAAACGTTACGAAAGGTGCAACGGATTTTGAAAATGAGAAATAAATGTTGCTGTTGGAACTATCAATCTTAAGGATCGCAATTTGATTTGAATATGTGACTTGTAAGAGGATCAATTTAAAATACTAAAGGCTGAATTTGGAGTGGAAAAGCGGTATATAAAAAACATGTATGTTATGAAGCGCACTGTAGAGGCGGCGTCGCTCGCAAAATTATTGCGTCAACAATGTTAACCTTTGCCGAAGCGAAAAAGCGATGCGGTATCTCCGGCCCGTTGAAACAAGTTTGCGACGAGCTCGAAGTTTAAGCACGCACCTATCTCTTGTCAACGGCAAGATACGGTTATAACTTTATAAATTTTCCGAACGCTGCGTTTCCACGCGCCCCGGGGGCTAACTTCGTAAAAATCGAGCGTGTCTCTGGGATGCGCGCTTCTTCGTTTCTGGAATTTTCCCGTTCCCTCGTCGAAGAAAAATCGGCTGCAGCACGTCCAAACTTCCGCGTTAAAGCTTTACCAACGAAAAGCTGGCTAATTGGCTTTTTAATCGGATCGAAAATCGTATTAATAACGTTTGCACGAATATACAATGAAAATTCGAGGATTAAAGGGTGTTATTTCGAAGCACGCGCGTAAGCTTGCACCCTTGCGAATGTCGCGAACGACTATACACTGAACTCTTTTTTCTTTTCACGATTTATCACTCGTTTTGCCGTAGAAAACGTATCCTTTTACACGCTGCTGTTTCGCATAATTTTTTGAGCAACTCGTCTATCGCGCATATGCGAATATTGCGTCATGCGTATCGATGCTCCTGGATTAAAGCGCGTCGTGGTCAAAGGGTTGATCCTTTCACGATTACCGATGACCGCGGTCGCCCGCTATTTTTTCAATGATTTACACATTCATCAAACGTGGCCGCAGCTTTTTCACCCCCGTCGCCACTGATATTTTCTATTCCATTTCCGAGTTGTTTGCCCATCATTCATATTACCTTGCAAAGTGTCAAATATAATGTATTCTGTGCGATGAAGCGTACGTCGCTTTGTAACTGACCTGCGCTGTAGCGCCATATTCGCGATTCGACTCGCTCCATTGCGGAATCATACCGGTGAGATATACAGTCGCATCGAAAGGGTTAATCGTGACATTCCAAAGGCAAAGAGCCTCTATCGTGCGCGGTGCAGCGCTGACTCATTGATTTGTCGGGGCGACACGAGAAACGGACACCGGTTAAAAATGGACGCACATCCCGATATTTATTTAATCCCCCCGGACGATCGATGAGGTTAATAACGCCAAAAGCGGGGCGTAATTAAAAACGGGAAGTTGCGCGATAAATTCGCGATCATGAGCGTTGCCTCGCGTGAAAAGCACGGTAATCGTAATCGCGCCGTAATTTTTTTACGATTCCGCACGACCGGCCGGCAATTTTGCGTGTCTGTTGCGCTTGTTATTAAACATTTGACAAACGGACACCGTTACGGAGGTCGCTCGTAGTACGAAGGTTCGGGATGAAACTTCGTTACGGCAGTTAATCGATTGTTTTTGACGGAGATCCATTTTAATGACGCGTCGAAAAATATAAAATCGATGTTGAGTGCAGACTTGTCGCGATGGCTTAATTAAAACGCGGAGGTCGTGCGCGATTCTATTTGATTCTACTTGCATAATTACTGATATGCCGGAAACAGAAGGCCGCGTTGAAAAACGATGTTTTAACGAGTTAATTCGGATCAATTCTCGATGAATATTCCCGGGTTTTTACGTAGCCGATAGAAATTAGTTTAACGATGATCAAAACATACGTGATAATCGTTGAAAAAAAACTCAAGTTTTATTATTAAAAACGAGGCCATAAGAAAGGCTGAGATTATACGATAGGAAACGCTTGTTTCTCCAGGAACACTTGTCCTTTACAAATAAATTCTTACTTATCGCGAGTGTAAATAAACGTCCTTGGCGAGTAAATGTTCGATCGCGCGGCATATAGTTTCCTCTCCTACGCGAATAAACGTTCACCTATCGTAAGACGTATATATCGCTCGCCCTTTGCAATTAAAGGTTCGCTCATAGCTGGAGGAGGCACGTGCTCCTCCTAAGCAAACTCCAGTTTATTGAGCGTGCGAAGGCACGGTTTTTCTCAAACAAACGTTCGCTTATTGAGAAAAGCAGAATGCGCGCTCTTCGCGAGTAAACGTCCTCCCATCGAAGATCTAGCCGCGCACTCTTCGTGGACTAAATCTTCGCACGTCGCACAGATGAGCATTTAGCAGCACCAGACAAACCGCATCCATCGAGTGACGCATCCGATAGCGGATGTAGTCCTTCAGCGATCAAAGTGTCGGCAATATCAGGGAGCTTTCTTCAGGAGCTGCATACTTGTTCCATAGGCTTGAGATCCTTGGAATTGGTTTTTAAAGCGATCCAGGAGGAAGATAATCCTCCACGGTCGCTCCTCCTGCGGACTCTTTGGCAATGGATTTCACGGTGGATTTGTGCTTCTCCCGAGACGATCACACGCCCGTTTTCTGCGCGATCCACCCTCGAAGAGCAGCCACTCGAGTGTAGACACCGGGAAAAGACGGCTCCGCGCAGCCAAAACCCCAAGACACGATCCCTATCAGTCTGCCGTACTGCACCAGCGGACCTCCGCTGTCGCCCTGAAGAAAAAAGCGAGCAGAACAATAACTCGATGTCTAAGGTCGACATTTCTACGGGACTCGACGCATGTCCATCGGGAAAGTATTGGAGATCGAGTATTGGCAAGTTTAGAAACGAAAGAGGAGGCGAGGACTAATAATGAAAACAGTGGAAGCACGGATTTTTATGAGAAATGATTATAAGAAAATTAACGAGAAATTTGGACGAGAAAAAGTCGAGTGTGTTAATTGGCTTAATAATAATATGCGCGTGTAATATTGGACGTTCAAAACTTCAGATATTACTTATAGAATTAGAAAGTATTTCGAATCTTCTGGTTTAAATCGTGCTACGATCAAACGGTTAAACGAAGTTCCTTGCCAGAGCGCGGAAGGTTGGGAATGCAACGAGCCAGGATCGATATGAGCAATTGCGATATATTATCCGTTTTCTCCGTTATTCCGTATAGAGAAAAATGTCATCGGTAAAACGCTCGTCGATTGCCAAGCGCGACTGCTCGATATCCCCAAATGGGGGACTGATAAAAAAAGTGATGCAGCGAGGAGAAAAAAGAGGATCCCCCCTTATTCTATATCCGAAAGCTCACGTTCGGCGAACGGTTAAGTCGTATTCGTTGGAAGAGAAATCCCTTGCGCTTCGTATTTTGCCCGATGAAAAAAGAATTAGTTCCTGAAAAATCGCCCGTTGGCGAACAATCGCGAGTCGGCCTTCGATTATTCAAGATTGTTATCGAGCAAACTTTATTGCGGATTATACGATTACATGGTCAACGACCATCCGCCTAAAATAAGTTTTCGGACCATCGATTTTCTCATCAATGTAAGTGACGTAACAATCGGAATTTCGGATTTTTCAGACGTATGATACGGAATATAGTAATATTTTATTTGCTCCCAAAACGGACACCGGTTGTATTAATAATACACATAAAAGTTGTGCGACCAATATATAAAAATAAGACATGAAAGATTTTCATCACTGTAATTTTTCCAAATACACGTAACCTAGTAGTTTCATGTCCATTAATCATTTCTTTAAAAAAAATCGTAGTACTTTAACGATGGATTTTTTGAGATTTTCCATGATTTTCATGCAGTATTTAAATAACCATTTTGATTTACTAAAATTTCCTTTTACTCTCCCCTTTTTTTTAAAGATGTACGTGGTGTTCTAAATATTCCCAGAAAGTGGTAGTTCTAGTGTTAAAGGCCAGTGACTAAAGGAACAAATGACTTTTTAAATTCCCGCATTCCAACACTTATATTACGCAAACGATGCTTCCGGAAAGGTCAAGCGTTACCTGACAGGCGTCCTTGCCCCCGACGTTTACGTAACCGGCACAAAGCATCCTGGGGGTGATGCGACGACCCACGTACAATCGAGAGCAGTCTGCATCCGAGACGAGCGGCACCTCCACCTTACGTAACTTATTGGATAACGAGCCGTTGCTTCGCAAAACCCCCCAGCCGGTTACCTCCGCCTTCGTGCCGGGTGTGTAATGATCGGCCATCGAGGCAAGGGCGATGGGCCTGACACGCTGGTCGAACACGAGCCGTTTTTCCAGCTGGAATCGTAAGATCGTTTGTCCGTGAAAAGCCACGTGCTCCAACAAAATACGTTTCGATTAAGCACCGACGACACTCGGAAGGAATTTGTGCGTCGATAAACGAAGCGTCGTTTGGTTTGACGGATGAGTGTCCACCGACGAATAATAAATATTTTCAACGAATAGTAAAGTATTTTGATTTGTTTTGAGTCTTATGAAAAGATTTAAAAGTAAATTGAGTCTGAAATTTTATATCGTATGGATGTGCGATGCTAATGGAGGAGCGACTCTTTTTCGTTGTTCGCTAAAATAAACTCCATGGCATGCTGTGTTAAGCCTTGTGTATGATTGACATTAAACGTTTAATGTCATCAATTTAAATATGTTATGTTTGAGAATATTGTGTATGTATTTACTCAATAGAGAGACGAGCGAGGATAAAAGAGTGGGTTCAAAATTTCTCCTCTCGCTTTAAAAATCTCTCTTTAAACTCGTTGGGATCCATCGAATCGTACGAGACGTAACAGGATTTTGCATTGGATTTATCGTTAAACGGACAATACGTACGCGAATCACAGCGATGTCGTAGTCCGAGTCTAGGCGGGTGTATTTCTCATGGGGAAAGATCTCCCTGGCGCGGACTAACACGCCTCTCGAGCTCAGATCCGACACGCCGACCTTTATCGAGATAAATCGCCGGAAAGCACTGAAAAATGGCAGCGAAAATTTGAGATATTACGCGAACAAAGTTACGGCCCTTTGCAATTTTATATCGGGTATAACTCGATATCGCGTTTCATACCATCGAAATATTGGGAGAGCTATTCGTATTAAGCAGTCCGGGCCTTCGTTTGCTCTCTCGTAGAATAATACGTTATTTTATCAAGAGCGATCTTTCGGGACAAACTTTTGGAACGCTCGCGCTTTGGATGAAGCACGATGGAGAATACAATTAATACGATGAACGAGCACGGCCAAGGCAAACGATGGCACTTCAAATAAAGCTGAATTACGAGATCGTAAATTTCACGACATTGACCCTCGTGTAGGCAACCGAGCACCCGGGTATTCATTCCGACATTCGCTTTTTACTTTTTATATGTTCTCGAAACATCGTAAAATCTTATCTCGTTATACCTGAAAGTGGCGCCAATCCAATTTTCAAAGATGAAACGAGTTCGAGCTCGATTCGGGTAAATATGTATACTTACAGAACGACACCATGTATCGGATAGATAATAAGGTACATGATAGACTAATAAAGTTCGATATATTCCAGCTTGTGGTTTCCTCATTTTTTTCCCTTTTTTCAAAAAGTATCTGGTACAGTGTCGATCACTGGTACTTTTACCTTATATATAGAGGAAGGAAAAGAGTTTTGGTAGAGGATGCGCTTACCCCTGTACGCAGTGCGCCGCAGTAATGACCCATTCCTCGCTGATGACGGCACCGCCGCATACGTGCCGATTGTTAAATCGGAGGGACACCTATAAATTCGACGGGCGTTCCAATTTTGCGGATCATTGACTCGAGATCGCGGGGAATTCACAATATTTTTCCGGCGCGTCACTGCGCCCGCGCTAAATACGGATTAATACTTCCATATAACACCGCTCGGTCGGGCATTATCGCAGTCGCAATTACGGCGCAGAAATGAAAATCGTCGCGAAGCCGACCGTTTATTTCTACACGGCCGATACCTCGTTTGTCCTCGCGGCCGTTTAATTCCTGCCGGCTCGTTTCGGCCGTCGAAATGTTTCCCCGACGAGAACGAGAATATTGGGAAATATAAGCAAAACCTGCGTGCGGTTTGGCCCGTTTAGTGCCAACCTGCTACGCGCGTTCGTAATCGTTTAATCCCCTGCGTTTGTAAAGTGGTATTACGCAACGATGGAACGAAGTAGCGTGGCGCAAAACGTATCCGGCAAATGGAACGAGGCTCAACGGTGCAAATTTCAACGTTTTCATTATCGGCATGGAGTTTCTACGGAGAGATGCGCGGGGCGTGTTTCGAGAGAAATCGCGGCTTTCTTACTCGATGTGGAAAGAATTGATTTGCCGCTTATTCGATTAACGAGAATGAAGTTGTTCAAAGCGTCGATCTTAGATAGTTTCTTGCATCGCGAATTCTTTTAGAGTATTGATGTTACGATAACGACGAACGAGCCGCGTTTAACGGACTTTGGAATATTATTTTTAACATCGGCACCGGACGCACGGGGCGTCGATCGTCCTTTGTTACGATCGAATTAGTTTCGTTAATTTCCAATTGTTTGGTTTACAATCGGCTGGAGCGCTTACTTGGAACGGATGCTGGTCAATGCTGGTCGGTTGGCCCCCGACAATGCGGCTCTCATCGTCTAAAGTGGCCAATATTCGGATCAGTGTTTCTACGTAGTTGACAGTTGTTCAACTATTACTAGCTCCGCTGGATCGATCGCAAACTAACCGGTAATAACGGCGAGTTTCGACGTTTCTTTACGTTCACGTCTAACACACTGTTCATTAGAATACGAATATCCATTATTGATCACTGCTTTCGTGTTATTGGCCCGCCGCGAACAACGTCCGAGTGATCGCTGTTTCGTTCATTCACCTAGTCTTCGATACGAATTACCGAGACCGTTTCGTAAAACATTTCTTCACGGACAAGTAAAAACAAAAAAACCGTGTCTTTCACGAAATATCAATCACTTTTTTATATGAAAGTTTTACTATATAATTAAATACAGGTTTACTATACAATTAGATACGTTTTACTATATATTTAAATACATATGTACGACGATACTCGTGCCACTTTTTATACTAAAGCCGACCATTAAACTTCTTTGAAGCAAGCTTCCGATACGTCACACCCATACGTAGATTTTGATCGAAACAACCTGAGTAATCCGTGTGAAAAATAAACGAGGCAAACCACGAGTAAATCCCAGAGTCAATGAGCGAGTTCTCATCCGAAATTCTTCCCGCGGAAGCTCGCGTCTTCGGCTGCGACTTCGCGTCACCGAGACAAGAGATCGATGCTCCTCGAAGTGACGCGCGGTTGTCATCCAATTTCCACGAAAATCGACGCAGTGTCCAATAATCGCGGGGATCGATCACCGGATATCCGTGAGAAAGGAGAGACGGTACTTACCGTCCGGTCCGGAATGGAAGAAAGTTACGTACACAAAGAGGGTGGAAGCTGCGACAGGGAGTGCCGCGCGAGCAACAGGAGGAACGACGCCGTCAGCCACGTACGCATCTCGTGAGCCGCGTCGGACAACTACCTGTCAACGGCCGGGGTCGTTCCTCTTTTATTTCGATATTCGGGTTAATTGTCGCCGGTATCAATTTACCTGAGCGCGAGGAAACTTTCCGATCGACATCCTGAGGTGCCGACCTAGATTTCCTCGAACGCGACGCCGCCGGCCACTGGATCTGGAATAGAGTGCCAAGGCTAACAAATGGTCACCTGGAATCTTTCGTGCGCGCCCGCTGTTCTCATAGCTAATACCGATACGACGCTTCGGATATGCTCAGCTCGAGTCTCGTGCAACGGAGTCGACGACTTATTAACAATGAGGAAGGATTTGCTTTGCATCGAGGGTTAAAGACACGTTCGAGGACTTTCGTTATTGATAATTAACACAGGAACTGGCACACCAGTCGAAATGACTGGTGAGTCGTTTCTTTAAAAACTCGTAGTGCTTTATAACGATGTGTTTTTTAAAATTTTCCGCGATTCTCGTGCAGTATTTAGATCACCATTTGGATTTACCGAAATTTCCCTTTACTCTCCCATTTTCAAAGATGTATGAAGCGTTCCAAATATACGCAGAGAGTGGCTGGTAGTTCTAGCGTTAATAACCTAATACTCCTATATAGTAATTCGCTCTTAAACTAATATATTAACCGGTCACTCAATACCCTAAAATACGTGATGATACTTTGAATCATAAATGTATAATCAGTTTTGTACGATAAAGCCCCCCAAAAAAAAAAAATCTGACGGAAGGAAAATTGCCTATAAATAAAATAGTAACATAATAATATAAATAAATAAAATAACCTGATAACGTCTTAACTAACTCGATCCTTCACGAGGATCCGACCGATCAATTCTGATCATTCGTGGATGTTCCTAATTATTTAAATGAAACAACGGATTCCAGTCTTGAACGGTGGCATACGCAAGCCGCTGAACTGCCAGACAACGGCCGCCGATAGCAGGAGATATCGATTGCTTACCGGCCCTAATGCTCGGTGCATTAGTATGCCGCGTCTGGCATGATTCTTAACGGGCCTGAGGGCCAGGCTAAACTCCGCAGCATCGGCGCGGCTCTCTTTACGAGACGAACGCGGCACGTACAATGGCTATGCTCTTTATGACCACCCGGTAGAGCAGACGCGGGCATCGACTGCTCGTGCTACCCTTTACGAGTCGGCCACCTGTGCAAACCTGCAAAACCGTTTATGCAATGGCACAGGGGCAAAAGCCGTGGGCTCGTTCGTGCAGGCGCTAAAATTCCTAATCTTCGTAATTCATCGTCGGGAAGAATCCGTGACTCGTGAGTAAAGCGTCGATATTCTGGCGCGGCTCGAAGGAAATTCCAGAGGTACGAAGCGATGGCGGAAAATGGTTTAATCGTTGGTAGGAGGGAGGTGTTGAGAAAAAAACGCGTCTGAGATTTTTGTGGAAGCTACTACCGTTTGTATACCTTGCTTTGTGATTTCTGTAGAGTTATAAACGAGCGAGTAATGATGTAGGAGAATAAAGAGGCTTGTCGGATGAATGAGATGCGCTCGAAATATTGATACGCGGTTTGTGGAATTTCCTTGATTTAATTTGACCGCTTTGATTGCGGTTAAGTGTGCATATAATAATCAACCGTGCTTCGTCACGAGAACAACGAGTTGCGCTAAGTACAAACAGGCACTAAGTTTATCTTGTAAATTATATCATGCGCTACGGTTGCTGGCGCTGCAACTCGGCCGAATAGGTCAAGTAGAACGTTTAAACTCTCAACCCAATTGGCACTTGGAGTGCAAAGGTCTAATATGCTTCGAATCGCGGGCAAACACAAGGACGCAAATGAGGAAAGCGTGAAGAGACGACCGTGTTAGCGGTTTTTACTTACGATCGTAACCTCGAAGTACCCTTGCCAGCATCGGATCATTCGGCACTTTGCTCAAAACGATCTTTCTGTACTGAGGTTCACTCCACATTTGCTAAATTCGAATGTTGGCTAAACGCAATATTTCTTTCCGACTGCTTTGAAATACTGGAAGAAACGAGTCTTGGTGCACGTAGTTCAAGAAATTCGAAAAAGTAGGTATCGTGACAATGATTTATCTCTGATATCAGCCAAGATCACGTGTTAGATATAATTTCACGATAAGTCTCCGGTACTAATTCTCAGCAAAGCGTAACCGTTTTGTTCTCAATGCCGTATTAGTTTAACATGGAAATAGAATTTTTGTAACGATATTCGACAGCATTTGCTATTGTCATCAATAATAAATAATATAGTTTATTTAAGACAAAGAATTGACGATGTATAATAAACAATATACGTCACGATTAAATTATTTAAGAATAATACTTTGATTCTCGATTCACAAACAAGATATTTTATGTATATATGAGAAATACACCTCGTACATTTTTTGGAAAAGTGAGAATGCGGATTTACGTTTAACAACCGTTAATATTAAGTTAGAAGACGATCAAAAATTTTCCACTCTTTGCGATGAATACTATGCACCTGGAAAATCTTCGACACCTTCTCTCGACACTCGATACAAATTTGCAGAAACTCGTAGGAAGTTTTTGTACGGCCATTGGGTTTATCTGTACAGCGAATCCGATCCACGGTCACGTCGAACTATCGGCTTGGAATCTGCACTATCGCGCACAGAGATTCAAACTGAATCGTTACTGTCGTAATCGACTTTTATTACTTCCTCCAGATTACCAGGTTCGAAGACGATGGCGCAACTTGGACATTGATACGCTCCAATGCCATTTAACGCGCCTTGCGCAGCGTTCTGAGAAAATTCTCGTAATCAGACTTAACACCCAATCCGTGTCAAGTGGATTTAAATATTACCAATTGTTTTCACCTTAGCGCGGATCGAATATCAAAGCAAATCATATTCCTTACAAAACGTAATTCCACGAAAATATAATTATCTGAAGCTGATTATTATCATTTAAAATAACAAGGCTCAGAATTTCGTCGAGGTGAAGTTTCGACCAGGCTCTATGTTTCTTAATTAAAAAAGTACTTTCGTTACAAGGATAAACAATGTTAGTTTAGTATAATTAAAGAATTATAATTAAAAATCTTACTTCATCGCTTTCATCGTTACAAAATAAAGCTAATAGATAAAAAAATACGTATATTCAGCTCATAGATAAATTCAGTCCTCGGTGTTCCAGAAGTTCACTCGTTCTACTCATCGCCATAAATTCGCCTTTTGGCTCTCAAAGGACATTCTCTTATTGTCCTTCGGTAAATTCGCTTCTCGATGCTCGAAGAACGTGCTTATCTTCTTTTTGATCAATCCTGCGCTTTCCTACACGCCAGCACGCTTCGTTATCCAGCTTCGTAGGGCGGATACACGCGCGTACACTCCAGGATATCCGGCCCTTGCACATTCCGCGCCCCAGGACACGATGCCAATTTGAACGCCGTTATAGACCAGCGGACCGCCGGAGTCTCCCTGTATCGTGCACAAATAGCCTTTCCTGAATATCCAGGGTGGATCGAGAATACTGGGACAGAATTTGGGGCCGTGCACCTTGCCTCAAATTGGGAAAGAAATATTTAAATTGATCATTAGCAAGTATTATAAGCTTGGTCCAACCATAATGTTAGCCAATGATCGATCTAAATATTTTTCTTGAACAGCGTCGAGCTGTACAACTTTGCTTCCGCCCGTTTTTTTTCCAAAATTCGAGGCTTTATCGTAAAAAACTGGTTGTACATTTAGGATTGTAAGTATTGTCCATCGTTGCAAGGTTGTACACCTAATATATATACACGTGTAATGTACATAAAAGAGGTATCGTCATGAACGTATGTCGTTCGTAAACGCGCGACATTTTTTCCTTGTTTCGATGCTAGGAACTCGGTGGAGAGTTTGGCCCCGTGTTTTTTTAATCAACTTGCATACGGGTCGCGGCGAGAAATCGATATCTGGATTTGGAAAAAAATAAAGCCTCCCAAGCAGAGAGGCCGAGATGCGGGGCTAGCTTCGTTTAGCGAACAGGGGGGGCCAAAAATTGCGCTTTACGTTTAAATAAATCCGTCCGGGCGTAAAATAAATCAATCCCGAATTTGCCGCTCTATCCGGAGTTCGTCAAACGGAAATATTCGGTTCTTTAATCATCGCTGTCGCTGTTTAAAATCGAAACGCCCAGTAAAATCGACGCTATACAACCGAGGATTTGAAATCTATATTAAAAGCCATGATAAATAGCGTGCGCAAGCGACAAGAAGTAAATATTGGTCTTTAATCTACTTTTTATCCATCGCTCATCAATTTCCAGCGTAAATCATTGTCCTCGGTTGGATCGATGAATAATTTAGCCTAAGCATTAATCATCTCTTTGCGCGGTTTGAGATAATTAAAAACGACACGCCGCCGAGGAAGGTTGGCGGAAAAAAAGAACAAAGGATTACTTTGGCGCGATATGAGGGGGGAAAAACTCACCTGACAGGTGTCTTTGTTACCGGCCAGATAACCGGCGCAGAGCATTTGCGGCGTGACGGGATTTTTGTACTGGTAGATCTTTTGACAGGTCTTCTGATCGACCAGCGGCACCTTGAGGATCTGCAGGACGCTGGATGCACCACCGCCGACCTGCAATATTCACGGCGTTTCGTACTCGACGTTTTCAACGATAACAGACAGCAGTTGCTCGTGGCCACACTCGAATGATGAATAAACAACGAGTTTTCGACAAGTTGGATTTTAGCTTGACCGCTATTTTTCAGGCCACTCGTTGTTTTTACGTAGCCATTCTTTTTTTTTCCATTTGCCCCATTAAGGCAGTTGAGAAAAATGTTGTATCGTGAAAAATCTTAATCTTAGATTAAAATGCGGCTACTCTTCGGACTCCTTACCGACGTTTTGCCCCATCCAGTTACAATGGCGCTGCTCCCTGCCGCTGGATTCGTCGTGGGATTTGCCAATGAAACTGGTTTTGCTTTCGAACTCCAAGCTATCGGCTTGGGCAGCTGCAAAAAATACTCGTGGCGCTCATTTGCGGGTAAATGTAAATCAAGAGAACCGTGGAGGGCGCTCGATTTACGAGATCGATTATTTGAGCTATTGCATCGGTCTAAATATTCTGCTTCTAATTTTTGCGAGCTATAAACGCTAAACGCCTCTACTGTACGTGGCTCGCGATTCCACCTTTTTGCATCAATGTATTTCCATACTCAAACCGCGCCCGTGTCCATGAGGAAAACTGTTTTGGAATCTAAAAAATTGGTAGGATATTTGGTATAAAAGAGAACAATGCTGCGCGGTGTGAAAAAAAATCGGATTCCAAATATAAACGTTGTTGCACATTTTGCTCGATATCGTTAAGCGGTGGCACGTGACGAAGTGAAATCGCTCCGCTGCATTTTGGTACTCTTATCATTTCCGAAGAAAAAAAGAGAGAAGATCGTTTCGTTATGTGCATTTTAATCCGGATTTACCCACGGCATTATCCAATTAGATAAAAAGTCTCCATTTAAAAGTCAATGCCGGGATTACCATTCTCTTTGGAACTCTTAAAAACTTCGGCCAACTACTCTGAAAATTCAATATTTAACAATCGGGGCCCGAAATGTTAATATAATATTAGCCGATCGCTTTAAGAAACATCGCCCAACGCGGAAGGATCGAAGGATCGATGATCTTCACCACGATTCGATATCTCCATCTTGCAAAATTTATTAGTTCCTTAGACATCATTACTCCTAACTGCTTCTTCCTCGAAACTGTAGATATTTTTTAAAAAACTGGTCCTCGCGAGCAATGATATTTTCAAGATATTACTAGTTTTTTTTTCATGTATCGATTCAGTTGTATTTCGAAATCCATCAAGATCAAATGGACCATATTTGGCTGGACATCGATGCCAAAGCTCGATTCTCTTGAGAACTCACTTTTATCAGGGCAATGTCGTACTCGTGGCTATCCTCGTCGTAGTACTCGTGAAAAATCATCGTCGTGATCCCTCGCACCAGCTTACCATCCTTACCGTGATAGCTGCTCTCCAATCGGATCTCAAAATTGGCCGCCTTTTTCCTACGAAAATACTCTCGGTTGATAAGGATCGAATACAGCTAGGGCCGATATCTGACGATCGAATCCTCGCGTCACGTTCCAATTGCTGCCGACGGACGTTCGCCTTTCACTCATTATATTTCTCAGCGGCTTTCGTTATATCGCGATGCATGGACACCAACCCGTATACGCAATGAGCCGCCGTCAAGATCCATTGATCGCTTATTATAGAACCGCCACAATAAAGGGCGCCGTTGTAATGGATGGATACCTGTTACAAAAATCCGTATCGTTACAATCGAGGAATGGCGATCACAGTGGTATATCGTATCGAATAGTGAGCGATATATCGAGTGCTATGTACAGCGCATAATGTTTAAGTTTATTGCTAGAAGTAGTATTAACAAGATGTGAAAAGGTAATATTTCCATCGTGAGCTTCGTACTATCCACGTTGGTGTAAGAGAAAACGCTGTGCATTATTTCAAGTAATATTAATGTCGCATTCCGTGTCATTATCTCTGTAAATGTTGAGCAACGACGCGTCAAAAAATGGAACTACCTATTAGGATAAAAATGAACGATCATAAATTCAAACGATAATGAACGTGTATTAAAATTAAGGTCGTTAATAAAGGTAATGATAATAAATACAAATAATAGTAACAAATTTTAGCAACATCAACGGGTCATAAATCTAAATCCTGATTGTCAAAAATTATTAATGCCTTACGTGAGCGCGAACGCGAATAGTCGTAAATGTGAATGAAACGCGAGAGTCGATGATCGTAGAAGCTAATCACGATTCGACGAATTGTCGCGAAGTCGTGCAATAATCCTTGGAGCGCATCGAGGAAATCCACAAAGAGTCCTTTAAAAAGATTTACCTGATAGGGATAATTGTCAATCGACGCAGCACTGCCGCCTATTATCCTTGGACTCAAATCCTGCGCCGCCGCAAGGGACGCAAACAACAATAGCGTCAACATGACTGCCAACAAAGAGGCGCGCGACATACTGACGAGCTCTGGTGAAATCAGTGTCCCGCGATTCATTATAAGGCCGATAAGGAAAAGATTCGATATCGTGTCTCGACAATCGATATCGACGACCATCTCTGTAACGCGTGCAAGTCGCGATTATATATTTTGGACGGCGTCAAAAATCGCCCCGTGAGTTTTTATGGGCGAATAGGCGGGCGCAACAAAGTTATTTCCGTTGTCCGTCCAATTTCAGATATCCTTCGCCAAGGTTATTTGGTCCAAATTGGTTTTGCATTCCCTTTCATTTCCGCCGCATGACTGACTCGCGTTGCTAAACTCGCTTCCGCAGTGAAATATACGAATGGCCCCAGCGGACTTTCTAGCGAGTCTTCGGGATATATTTACTCGTCTTTCTCATTCGTTTCTCTTCGGTATAATTTTATTCAATTTCATACATGACGGACTACTTATAATTTTGATCTCAGGTCTCAACGATTTATATCCGAACAGTGAACACTTGTAAGCGTAAATTATACTTATATATAAATATAAACGCTCTAACTCGAGACCAAGGATCACTGAAAACTAATCGGAACAAAGCGCGAAATAATGCAAGAGCATAAAGACTAAAACAATCTTAGCACAAAGAAAAGTCGAACAACCATTACTATTACTATCATGATTACGATCAATATAATTCAATAGCACTAATTCTATCTACCAATCAATGAACGATAAAAATCCTTTAATCCAAAGAACTCTCTCTATGAAACAATGATCGTGACTCGACCACGATCGTTCACTAAAAAAAAACGAAAACGAACAAACACGAGGGACTACACTGCAAATAGGAAGACAAAACGAACATTCAGAAATAAAAACAAAATTCCATCAGCCTGCAATAATCAAGAGGCTGTGGCACCAACGCCAACATATTTAATTACTCGAATTCCTCGCCTTTGCTCCCAGCGATAGACGCGCAAAGGGTGCGAATTTGAGAGACCAAAGTGGACATTCCCACGAGGTCGCAACCGCAACAAGGCGGAGGATTCTTGAACGTGGCGCCATGGAAAGGGCGGCGGCTTTGCGAGCGGGGAAATGGAACGAGAAAATTAATGTCTGAGCGCGAAACGGAAGTGGGTATCGGTTTCCGGCTAGACGTCTTAATCGCGCGATATGCCAGCGCCGGATCGCGCGGGCTCTTGCCCAACGAGCTCAGCTTTCGGTTGCGCGCTCGCATTCCCAGGGAACGTCGACCGCCTCGAGGAAAAAACAATTCTCGATGACGCGCCGCCGTGCGCGAATTTCAGGAATGGCCGGGGAAATGCGAGGGCGATAAGAATCGCGCGAGGAAATATCTCGGATAATGCGCGCGCCTGTTCTCAAAAGCGACGATAATTTGAAAGGATTTGACGACCCGTTTACGCGTTACTTATTCGCATCGCGCTTTATCGTTCGCGATTTTCAAAGAGGGAAGAAATTGGGATGTATCTATGCATAAAAGTCATTTCGCGCATATTCGCTCTATCATCGATAAGGGGACTATTTATTTTATGGAGTTTTCTTGTGACCGCTCGCCCATTCCAGAGGAACGAGAATGGAGAGTGGTATGTAAATATAACTAGCGGATTTTGAAGTACCCTAAGGCGCTTCGAAGTTAAAAGCTACGTTGACGCACCGCGAATAACGGTCATGGAGGGTTTTCGATGAGAAAGAAACGAAGAGCATTGATAAAGGTGTATTGGAGAAATAAAAGTCTGAGGGGATATAGAACGATTTAAATGAGAGGATTGGTTGATTATAGCTGATGAAGGAATTAAGGATACTCCGTAGGAACATAGCTCGATAACACCTTTTTCGAGAAATACAAGGGAATAAATACGATAAAAGGCGTGAGATACATTTTCCTAGGATATTTATATATTACAGACATCATTGAAATCTTTTTTGAACCGCTCGATGGACTTTGAGTTTTCTAAGAACAGCCTTTATTATACATCCGAGGTGTTCGAAAACCTGTACGCTTCCGGACATTTCCCAACAGCGAGTATTTTGAAATCCAAGATCTCAGCGAACGATAAATTCTACGCGTCTCAAATCCTCGCGGAGCGTAGAATTTTATGCGTTTCAGATCCTTTCAGGAAACGGGATTCCATGCATTGCAAATCTTCCAAAAGAATTTTGTGGCTCCCGCCGCCGTCTAAGAAGCAGAATTCTATGCGTCTCGCGCCTTCCAATAAGAACACCGGCGTATTCCGTGTGTTTTGCGCATCCTCAAGAAAACCACGATGTACGCGTAAGGGTTTTTTCCTAAAAACGCGATACGCAATGCCTTTAAAATTACCCTCGAGAAGGCTCGCATTAAAGCGATCTCGAACCTACCGTTATTTCGGTTTTACAGGCGTTTTGGCTAAGCCACGATAAACGTAAAAATGCCCCTCGATCGACGGTGCGTGGCCATCCATTCGCGAGTCGTTAAACGTATTCGTCGATTTAATGGTCAGGAATATCGTTCTGCACAGCGTAACCTATAAAAAAGAATGATTTATTCCGCGGTCGAGTTTTATTTGCGCGACTTTTTGTACCGACAAGTCACCATCGAGGAGCTACCTCGCGCGTCACACGATTCCGCACTCCCAATCGCGGCTATTCGCGAGATTCGCTTTATCGCTACTTATGCTGAAAAGAGGAACAATTTATTAGTACTCATAAGCGCTTGAATCAAGGGTATTTTTGAGAGCCATCATCGCGGCGATCGCAACTGGCTCGGGATTAGGTCAAAAGTAGAATCGCACAGCAATGTCGAAATTTCAAATCGCCAACGGGACATCGGTGAAATTAACACGAATCATCGACGTAATGAATAACAACATTATTATAATTGCATTTGACGCATAATTCAACCGCCGCTGTTTAATTCATGCAACATAAAGTATGACGCCAAAGTGGAAATTTGTGTGAGCCCTTTGCTAATTTGAATAAATCTCCTGATACTTCGTAATCCTATGTTAATAACTGCCTACACAATTTCCAGGTGTTACCATAATCGGAATAATTTAGCGGCGCGCATAATGAGGCATGATTGCAACGTGCCACCGCGGCAGACTCTTCTTCAGACCTGCACGAGGCCCTCGAGGGCGAGGGATTAAAAAGAACCTCAAGGGGCATAAGTAATGCAACCCTTGCCACCAGAAATTATCCATACACGCATGCACGTTCCTCAGAACCAAGAACCGCAAGTGCTTTAATGATAATAATAAATAAACATTAACACTCTGAAAAAAGGAGAAAAAACTTTGTACGCGTAAAATATAATTAAAATGCATCCAGAATGTACGCTAATATGTTCACTTCATATGCACTTGGCTCACAGTTTGAAGACTACGCAGGACGTGATCGAAACATGGTTATTATTCAGCACACTTTCGTCGAAATTTTCAGATCCTGCGCGAATTTTATGACAGCCTATATAAATATTTTCTATTCACCACACGGATTCGTCGAAGTTAACGCAAGTCAACGGCGTAAGTCAACCGGCGGCGCCGCTTTCGAATCGTGTTCGTTGCGAAAACAACGGCCAATGGGGCTGACGTCGCTTCGAGAATTCGGGCGGATGCGCGCCCCTTGTTCGCGAACTTCCTCACGGCTTAATTCGTCGTAATCTCTTCGAAATTTCCAACTCCTGATACTTAGTCCCCACTCCGACGCACTGCGAGGGCTTAGGGCGTCCGCGCAAAACTCGAACGCATAGCCGTCCCTTCATTTTGCCCATTAGCATATAGAAAACGGGTTAAAAGCGCGATGTCGATCATTTCCATAGACATCGATGTAATTCTCTGTATTCGCGAGAAACGTCGATAAAGCGCACTCTTATCCTTTATACTAGCCCTCCTTATATTCGAGCGTCCAATTCCTCGACACTATCGTCACGAAGCATCGCATTTCTTTGGAACAATAATTAAGTACCGGAAGTGGCAAAGGTGCGGTTTAACCCTTAGAGTGCCGCGTCAGCCACCGGTGGCTGACAGCGTGCAACATGATATAGAACTACAAAATTCACACCGTTTCAAGGAATTACAGAAAAATTATTCAAAATTTACTTAATTTCGACTCATCAGAGGATTTTTATTTTTCTCATTAAAACACTATTTTTATTTTACTATTGTTTTTATTCTACTTCATTAAAACACTAAGTAAACCTCCTGCGATAAGAAACATTGTTTCTATAATAGCAGCGATTTAAGGCGAGGACTGTCTTAAAAATCGCCGTGGCACTCCAAGGGTTAAGGTTCTTATATATTTTAAAAACACACTCGCCAAATAATCCTTTCGCTCTCGCTCCCGGCCACAAATCGTCGCGGTCTATCGGACGCTCAGACCACACCTATACCCGCTTCTCGAAGGGAAAAAAGCGAGCAGTTCGCCACGTATTCGCACTTCATCCAGCGCGGTTAAGCCCGAGACGGACTAAGCCGTCTTAGTCCTTGAAATGCGCTCAAGCGTCGTGCAGGCTAAAGACCTCTCGAGCCGTATCTTTCTTATCGCAAAACGCACACCCCTGGGCCCGAAAGGTTCAAAGAGATCTTCATTTCGGGACGAAACACCGTCGAACTCGAATCCAAGCACAAAGAACTGAGCGCACTTTGAACGTGCCGCATTTTCTTCCTGCCGCTAATAAGCCCAGGGAGAATTAGCGTAACTCGCCGATAACGTTGCGCAAGAATATAATATAATACGCCTTATCGGGAGTTTTTAATCGGCTGATCGAGGAGGATGAGTCACCGCGGGAGATCATCGATAACAAATTCCCGGATCGGCTCTATCGGTTAAATGCGATTATTGAAATTATAGTGAACGGAAAATGACGGCTGGCCGTATTTACGGCCGGATCCAGTTTACGCGGAATCGCCGATTTATGCTTCGCACGAATTTTCGCGCGCGTCCGCCGCTCATCGTATGTCAATTCTAAACTCTATACCGGAATGCGTATCGGGAGGTAAATATGCGTCCGCACAATTCGAATGGAAATATTTGCCGGGCCTGCGTGTAGTTTTCAAACGGGAGATTTAATCGGTTTAAAAGCGTTTGTGCCGATTTGAAGCCGTTCGAAAGATAAATCTCGTTCATTTGCTCAACTAAATTCGTAGACGTTATCCGGTATACGAGGATACGAGTCTCATCGTGAAGATCTTATCGATTGATCATATGCCGATGAAAATAAATATGAGATAATAGTAGCTACTGTACGCAAATGAAAAACACGACGAAGGAGCAAGAGGTAAATCGTATTCGCGACCATTCATTTAACAGCTATTAAAAAACTCATGTATAAAGAAGAAGCGTGTTAGTAACTCACTGAAAATCAAGAGGTAAGTACATCGTTATCGTGCTACGAATACTTAGTCGGATATTCAGCCCGAGTAGGTGTATTCGAGGACATTATTTCCCACGCAAAGCGGAAGGAAAATTTGCCAAAACTTTCAACCGGCCATAAACGGCCACAGTTTACTACGGCGTGCAGGGTATATACATAATTGCCATTGCAACGAGCTTTCTCCGGTGCGCTTTTATTTCTCGCCGAGGCACCGACGTTGATATTATTCATACATGCCGGGCAGATGCCGCGAACAATTTTCCTTTGATCTACCCTCGTTACTAATGACTTATTACGAGGACTGCTGGTGCGCAAAGACGTTTTGTCGTAAAACGCTCGACAGGCTTTTCGCGGAAAATCGCGCTGTCCCTTTTGCTTATCGCGTGCATTGCATCATTTCCTTATCGCGCGCACCTTTGCTTATCGCGGCATTGCACATTTTTTTATGAAACTTTTTTGAAACTTCTCGAAAACATTTTCATTGTCTCGAAAGGTAATCCGATCTCCTGGCAGCTACGAGATGGAGAGCTATATCAAGCCTGCGGCAATACACTTTCTGCAAATTACAATTTATTATCGTACGTGATGAAAGTAACGTGAACGTTGTAGTAATTGTGTATATTGTTGCACACAGACGTACATTGCTCTTTCTAGACTGTTAGATCTAGTTTTGGTTCATGTCCAATAATGGTGATTAATAGACATAACCGATGCACTTTACCGAGACTTCTATAAATTTTCTATTCTCGCCAATTGCTCCACAGATTTTTGAGACGATGTAGCATCGAAAAATTTGTAGGCAAACGTGTGGTGAAAATTCAGATGTATATACAGAAAATATGGATATAGAAAGTCTCTTTAAAACGAGACTATTATATCCATCGATCTTTATATCGTATTATGTTAAAATCAAAATAACGTAAATGAGGACTTCGAGTCGATTTACGATTCACAGATTTCGCTTCACCGCGATTCCTTCCTCGCACCACCGAAAGGGTGAATGGTCGGCACTCTATAATTAAACGATCACAACGAAAATACAAAGCGGGTCACATGGTACGAGGATAAATCACGATTCGTACGAGATAACGCTTTATTCGGGTCGGTTGTTTCCTTCGCTGTGCCCGGAATCCGCATTTTTTCGGGGCTTTCAATCCGCTCCTCCCCTTCACACTCGAGAAATCGCGCGCTATTTGTGTCGCAAATATACGAAGCGTATTTCCGCGCGGATAACGTAATCCAGAAAAATAGCCGACAGCCTTTAATGCATATCGCATTCGGTAATACGTATCAAACAACTCCGGCTCATTAATATGCCAATGGCGTGCTTAACGAATTTATCCGTCGTTATGGAAGCGGATATTTTCGTCGCATTAACGATGGACATAATAGCGTGCACGGTGCTCGTACGAAACATCGTAATTATTTTAAAACTTGGCATTTTCGGGATGGCAATGACGCTTATGCATTATTAATTCGCAATTTTAATGGAAATCGGATTGACAAATGGAACCGGCGACTGAGTGCGGAACGCAAAACGGCCAGGCGTGAGCGGGATAAAATTTTGGCCGCGGCATCATCCGCGTGTACAATAATGCGCCCGGGCAGCCGGGATAATAGTTGTTAACGGTAAATAAATTGAAATAAGCGAGCTAAATAATGATTCGCCGTGCGCGGCCAGGTGACAATTCCATCGAATTTCGGCCGGCTCGCTGGAAGAAACGCGTTTCACGGCAATCGGCCTATCGACGTGCCACGCTTCCAGCTTACACCTGTTCAGTAAATTATAACTCGTAGCAGATTTGTTGCAATAAGTGGGCGGACCAAAAGTCTACGTCATCGATCGTGTCCATGCAGTGCCAATGATTTTAATCGGTGATTTTTATTTGTTTGGACAAACGCGTGCAGATTAGATTGGGGAAGAGTTGATAATGAAGGCAAAATCTTGAATGAAAAGAGTGATTGTTGATATTAGGTATTGAACTAGTAAGATCTCTGTTTTAATAATAATAACTGTGCGCAACATTGAGTGCGTATAGAATAAACAAAAACTGGGGTTTCCAGGAAGATGATTCTGATTTAAAGCCGAGTCATCGTATCTCGATTTTTCTGTAAGATATATACACTTTAAAATTGGTAACTCGTAACATACCTTGACATACATCGGAGCTGTACCATTACACTTATTGATGCTCGATAATCGATCCTATTTACCGCGTGTCGCGAATTTCTCGACATTCTACAATAACGATACGTTTTCTCATAATTGACCCGAGTGAAAGAAAAAAATGTAGAAAATTAAAATGCGTGATACGAGAAGCAAACAACGATACTCGTCAGCCGATTAACAGAAAATAACGAAGCTTCGTTTCTCAGATTGGATATAATATGTTAAAGACTGTATTCTAAGCCGAGGGTTACTGTCGAAGGCATCGAAATGGAAACAAAGAAAAAGCAGGATTACGGTCAAACGATAAGGAAATTGCTTTCGCGTAACGTTGTTAATTTCGAGTGACAAACGGTAATAATATCTTCTATGAAATTATCTTAATAACTTGAGCCATTCTTTGCGCGTGAGAGGAGTATAACTTTCGGTATCGCAATATTACGTGCATTAGGCATTTTCCGATAAACAACGCTGACGACACGAATTCCACGAGAAGGATTTCTCGATGCTTTATATACAACGACGATACGTGCCTGACCACAGTCCTTGGAAGCATGTACGCGCTACTGTTCATCGCACTCTCCTCTGGGATCTTCTCCGTTTCTCTGGGATATCATTCAAGTATCGACATTATTTCAATACCAGCTTAAATCAACCCGACTCTTCCTCATGCGGGATAGATAAAAACTGACGTTGCACGCGAGACAAGATTAATTTCTTGTAAAAATAAAACTCTTCCGCAATTAACGGATAATATTTTTTTACCCAAATTTTGTTTCTACGAGAATACCAAATCATCTCCGACTCTCTGGAGCATTATCCGAATGCCAACATTCGGTTAATGTATTTTAATACCAATGTGTTCGCGTACCTCGCAGAAAAAATATCGCAAAATTTAATTCGATTCACGGAATTCAAGTAATTTCGCACGGGCACCGGTAAAATCCTCTTGATTTAAGGTGAAAAAAAAAAGCGTGGGGAAATTAAAGAAATGCATAAATATATGCAGCACCAAGGGAATCGCACGGGTGAATCACCGATTCTTTATTTGTATGTTGTACAGGCGATTATCGAAAAAGTATCGTTTTGGAGTCAGCGGGATTTCCAGGTCCGTCGGAATCCAGGATTATTGGAGGGGAGAACGCCACTATAGAGGAATATCCATTTGCGGTTAGTATTACGTGCGATCGATCTTTACAGTCGATTTGGCATTTAGAAAATCGCTGCACCCTTCCCACCAGGTTTCGTTGCAGAACAATGGCACGTTTTTTGGCCACGAGGTCGAGCATTTCTGCGGCGGGAGTATCATTGGCGAAAAGTGGATAATAACGTCGGCCCAGTGCGCTCTCAGGCAAGATTAATTTAATGCCAAAGGGGGCAAAGGGGCCGAAACAAATTTACGGTCACGTGCGATCGAACTTTCTGTGACTTTGCAGGATACGAGGCAGGGACGTTCGCGTTCGCGCGGGCACGCGATATTATTATAAAGATGGCACGATATACGACATCGAGGCCGTCATCGTTCATCCGCTCTTCGATCTGCAGAGTTACGACTATGATTTCGGCCTCGTGAAGGTAATGGATTTATGCTTCTTCCTACTTCGAACACCTTGCAGAATGGTGCTTCGCGCTCCACTTAAGACCGTCCCATATATTCTTCCATAGAAAGCGAGGTCTCAAACTTTCCGGAACTGATAGTACTAACCAACAGAAGCGTGGAATTATAATTCAGAGTGAATTACCAAATTAATGCTTTTCGTTTGAAATATATTTGGCAAGCTTCAAGTCTGAAAGACGTCTTAATAGAATGAAGAAAAAAGTGTCCTGTCAGAATGGGAGATTGTCAATAATATCAATAATATTATATGTTAGATTCAAACTTATTACGAGACTTTATTATTAACTCATAGCTGAGTAGGACTTATTAACACTTTACACTTTGCGCACAGCTCACGGAGAGTATAAAGTTCGACGATACAAAGCGACCTATCGAATTGCCGTATCAGAATCTGGTTCTCGAAGATGGATCCACGGTACGCGTTCTCGGCTGGGGTGCAAAGAAGGTGAGAAAAAGAACGCCGACGTATGATAAATATAAAAGATATGCTTTTAAGTAAACGAATAGTCGACTATAATAGAACATATTTATGTTCAATTCTTTCCAATTTGATCATACCCAATAATAAATTCGGTAATTTACGTTTTATTTAAATTTACGTTTCGATTAACGAGTCGCTTAACCTCTCGATTTAATTATAATCAAATTATAAATCTTCCAGAATTTTCTGTACGAATAAATCGTTTACATTTTAATTTTTCAAGCATTTCATTAATCAAAAACACAGAGCAGCGTGTAAACGAAATATTTGAGTAAAGCGAGAAGATATAAATAAAAAGATATTTCGCAGGTATTGGGTCCGATTTCGGACGAACTTCGACACGCCGCGGTAATCAAAATCAGCACCGAGGACTGCGCCTCGCACTACGAGGGTCACTTGCTCACAAACCGGATGTTTTGCATCTTTTCCGAGGAGATTAGCCCCTGCGTCGGTGACTCCGGATCACCCGCCATTTCTGCCGGCACATTAGTCGGTAAGTTTTGACAAATTTCATTAAAATCCCATTTTTTTTTCGTACGTTGAGCAACGAATTTTCCATCGACGACCACGCGTGTAGAAACAGCTGCTCCTTAATTATCGATAAACTCCGTGAACAGACTTTGAGGTATTCTCACCATCACAATTTTACTTTAGAACACAGAAGCGTCCTACGATCGTATCGAACATAACATTACGTTTTCCATCAAGAAAAGAGAAATACCAGAGTACGTGCAAAGGATTATATCCATAAGTATAATAAGAGAATATCTTAGAAAAGAGGAACTTTCTACATCCATGCGACGCGTTATTCAAAGCACTCACTAGCAGAGCCTCCCTTTCAATTTTCCTCGCGAACGTCCAATGGCGGACTTGCCTTATATTTAAAACAAAAAGATCGTCCAAAACGGGGGCTTCTCTGTGCTGAACGGTTTTTTCCAGATAAATGGCGATGGCGCACGTGTTAATACTGATTGCGCAACCGGCGTAAAGTTGGCCGTGGTCGGCGGTGAAACAAGCGCGAAACGAGCGTAGATAAAGTGCCGGGGGAAAAAACACAAAAAAGCACGGGGAAGGAAAAAAAACAAAAAAAAAAAAGAGTCGCCAGGCCCGAAAACTGGAGACCTCAGTGTTTTATACCGTTACTGCGAGGGTATATTTTGCAGGGGTAACATCCTGGAGCCGGTCCTGCGCTTACGAATACCCGACTGCTTATGCGGCTGTATCCGAAGTAAGGAGCTGGATCAACGAAATAACCGGCATCTCCTGATCAACCTCTACCACTCGATACGCACATTTGCCATCTGGCTTATTGTATTGGACATATATGTATGTATGTAAATATATGTATATATATATATATATATATTTTTTTATTTACATATGTGTGTGTGTATATTTAGACGCATCACGAGTGGACTTTTATGTAGCAGCGAGCGCCGATATTCCAAATCTCCGTTGAAAATACCGACAAGAGCCTGTCGCGAGTTCAGATTAAAGATTGAAGATTAATTAAGCGTCAAGATTAATTAAGATTCGCGAATTTGCTTAAGCTTTCGTCCTCGGGGGCAACAACGAAGTTTTACAAGAAGAAAACATGTAGAAGGGCGAGCATGGCCGGCTGCAAGAGAGATTACAAGGAAGTATCGAAAATTGTGTCGTTACAGCGCACGGTAATATCCAGCTCGTGAGGTGGAACAAGAGCGACCATTAGACGCGATAAGCACAGTGCGCAATATCCGTGAAGAAGCCTTAGTACCATTTTATTTATTTACATATTTATTTGCGTAAAAAGCAGGGACGTATGGCAATACTTTGAATTCATAGCACGGTGTGCAATTATTATTATAATGACTCGTTATAATCACAACCCTTTTCGAGGCTCTGTAAAATATTAAAACTCCGGAAAATAATATTTTGTACAACCCCAAAAAGCTGTGCGAGCCTTTTACATTTGTTAAATGAATGAGAATGTATCATAACAATTCGTTAGTTTTCCGCAATATATATATATATACCTATACGATGATAAAACAGAAACAGAGATGTAATATCAGACTGTGAATGCAACGAGATATAACGGCAGTGTAGGACGGGATCTAAAAACCGTGAGGTCAAGATATAAAAATTCGTTTGGCTCCGAGAGATCGAAGACCCAGAGAGATCCAGAAAATTCGCAAGGCTGTTTCGTCGTCTTGCTCCCGGATACCGAGAGAGATGTTTGAATTTCATACCGGGTCGAGATGTTGCAGGATGAACCGATATCTGCCGACTGGTCATCGCAATAATCCTATTAAACCGCGGACGCGATCCAATAACTTTTCTGTCAGCAACGACTGTCCATTCTCTCACGGATGGCTGCCCGTTATTTTTCCACCGTAACGCGTATCGCGAGAGGGCGAGGGGGAAGAAGAGAGAGGAGGAAAAGGAGAGGTGGAAGAGGTGGAAGAGGTTGAGAGGGCGAGCGGATGAGAGGTACACGGATACTCGAATTAATCATTTAAATGTATCTCATCTGCCCGTTCCTGCATTTTTGACGAGTTTTCACGTTGCCCTATTTATACGTGTCAGCAACCTTTGACCTTTCGACGGAACGTCTAGTAGCAGTCTACTCGATTTTCACGCTCCTCCACATTTTTCCTCGAAAATACTCTCTTCTCAACTTTTTAATATCCAATTGCACGATACTAAATGGTTATGTATATACACGCACGGTTCCTCGATCCATCAACGAGGCTCGCGATCAAAGAGTTTATCGGAGAATATTTACCTTCACCGTCTTATCGCTAATCAAGCCGAGTCTTTAATCGGAGCTCTTCAATCCTTGCATCCGGTCGGATTCACATCTACGATTAAGAAATTAAGGAGAAATCGACGCGCCTCCGTCGATTACGTACTTAAAGTCGATCTATTGCAAGAATATCCTCGTGAGATATCCACGCTCATAGTTCCATAATCCAGGGAAAAGGGGAGTACCTTTAAATCGGGGCGCTGTCGATTTAAAAGGAACCGATAATAAGAGTTGACTCTTTAATCGCGGCACTTCGATCGTTACATTCTATGAGATATACATGTACGATTAAGACCTCGATGAGATATCGTTCGAGTGTCATCGACTACGAATATAAGATCGATCCGTTGCAACAATATCATCCCAAGATATTTCACGCTAGCAGTTCCATAATCCAGGGAAAAGGCTGCTACCTTTAAATCAGGGCGCTGTCGACTTGGAAGAAACGGATAATAAGAGAGCGTGTAGCGAGACAGCACGATTTAATGTCTCTTCCCCTCCGTTTTCATCCCGCGTACCGTCAGACGGCTACTCGGACGTCCGTGCTGTTATTTCGCCATGAAAAACACGCCATCCGGGGAACAAAACTCGCGATATACGCGAGCAACGAGGACGTGCTCACAGGAGCGTGATACCAAGACGAGGGGGGATTCTCTCATGGTTTATTTAATGTTTTAATCTCGAATGCCATCGCGTTGTCGCGCTACGAATTTATACAATTCGACGGGCCATCGAAACGATCCGCCGTGGAGTTGAGATTCGATTCGACGCGTCACCGAGACACGACTTTTCAGAAGGACCTACCTTCTCTCTCCCTCGCGATCCTCGTGCTTTCAACTGGAAATACGTCTATGAGTTGTGAGTCTTTGATTCGTGATTATTGAGATTATTTAACCGATACTCTGCTATTAAAAGCAAATTTCCTTTAGCAGAGCCGTAATACGAACCAGTATCTCGTCGTTTGTGCGGTCCTTAACATTTAGTCATAGCGTGTAATTCAGGGTTCGACTTATAAAGAGAATCTTTGAACTATCACGTATACAGCATAAGTGGATATTAGGTATTTAACTGTCGGTTCTGATTGCCGAGGCCATTTAACCAAAAATATACTATTTAAAGGGGAGCCCAGTGTAAAGGGGCTGTAATACGGAGGAGTATCGTCGTTTGTTCAATTCTTCGCACATACCTCTGAGGTCGTATAATCCAGGAATTGCCGTCGAAAGGGAATTATGAATCACCAGGTATGCGGTATGAGCGGGTGTTAAGTATTTGATCTTTTGCACACACTGCCGAGCTTATTCGATCAGGGCCTGGCATCTTAAACATAATGCTCCAATTCAAAAATATAATATACAAGAACCTTTGACTTTTTTTAAAGACGTATATTAAATAACCCGCAATTCAGCAATTAACACACGAAGTGAATTTTAAATCATTATGTACGTAGCATAAGTGAGTATCCGACAACTCTTGATAGCGATTATTGTACCGGTTTGCAGTAACAGACTGTCTAACGTAGTTTCCAAAACGGAATAGCTGAAACATACGCGAAAGCTGTTCTTTGTTTAATTTTCAGCGTAGACTGCACAGGTCACTTAATCGGAGGTCTACCAGGAAACTCAAAATTTCAACCACCGCGTTCACAATATACACACGTGTGTAGACCATCTCGGTGGAAGGCCAAACCTCTGCATAATTCCGCGAGCCACGAGAGAAATGCAAGTGCATGCATTGGATAAAATGGCTTGCGCTTTGATAGGAACTCGAAGCTTAAACAGAAATCCATCAAACACGCGTAGACATTCCATACTCGCGCAATTTTATTTATAGCGTCGTCTAAATGTAATGTAAATACATTAAACGCGTTACAAAATCAATGTTCACGGTGAAGTCGATGTAAAAATATCGTTTGTCGAAAATAGCGATTTATTCAAAAAAGATCACGATGTATGCAGAACTATTGGCACTATTTGGTAATGAACGAGAGTCTGGGTTTGGAATGAAATTGGCGTCTTCCACGATACTTCTAAAAACTCGACCCAAAATTCTCTCTCCCTCTAAAGTCTTCTCCAAAACTCGAACCTAAAAACTAAACTTATACCTACATACTCCGCCTAATATACCAGAATCGTCACTCTACTCCTTATCCGTCCTTAAGGATTTTCCCTTATTTCCTGCGCAACAGATAGGTTATTCCTATCTCGGGTAAACGTCACGGCATAAAAACCTTGCATACCACACACGCACACACACACACGCACGCACACACACACACACACACACATAAATATATAGAACTGTCTTGAGAGAAAATAAAAGGAAGCTCTCCAAGATTTTTTCCACGCAAATTTCAAAGGCATACAATTCCCCTCAACAACCCTGCACACTTTATATACCTACGCGCAGGATCGGCGGAGAGTAGCGAAGGGCTAGAAGTATCCTGGCAAAGGATATAGTCGTGGGCAGGGTTTTATCGGCAGTCGAGTACCGGTAGCGGAGGGAGTTTCCGAGCGGGCCGTGGGGCCAAAATTTCTTCTCTCGCTAGACGATTAACCCGCGGTAAGGGACGTTGATAATCACCCGCGGGATGCAGGTTGCCACGGCAGCCAGGCTCGCCGGGACATATCAGAATGCGGTGTCGCAAGAAGCCACCGACGTTGGAACGCTTATTGCGACTATTTGGCAAGATCCTCGGCGATATTAGTGTCGGCGGGAGCTTACGGTTATCCCGCAGCCGGAACACATTCGCGTCCCCTTCCCTTCGGCACGTTAGAAAGTTAATAATATAAAAGGAGCAAATGGCGGGTCTACACGTGCGCGGCTTTCGACGAAGAAATGAAAGAGCGCGGAAGCGCAAGCCGGCACACCCTCGAGATTGTATCAATATCTTCCTCGGGGACCGACGTATTCGAAAACCCGGGACGTGCGACGAGTGTTTGTTCGTCCGTCCGTGAAATCGACGAAACAGCCCCATCCTCCAACGTATTAACCCTGCAGGATCGCACGTAAAGCGCGAATTATACCATCGATGCCTCGCGAGGATCCTGTATACGAAGGACATAGGAAATTAAGACACAAACTCGATTGAGGATCGAGGGACTCGAGGTTCGTATGTTTATCCTCATTCTTCGGAAACTCGATAATACTGGGAAAAGTAGCAGGTTGGAGCGAGAAGCCTCCTCGCCTTTAAGCTACTCCCCTTTCAGAGACGGCGCGGAGAGCACGGTTAGAGGCAAGCAGCAATCCGCTTAACGAGTAACCTGTATGGGATTGGGAGAAGTAGCGAGGACGCGAGGGAGGAGCGTGTAGGTGTAATAACTTACTGCGAAGCCCGCACATCGAATTCTAAGGAACGTCGCCCAGTGCGTGCGGGGATAATGTGAGCTTGGTACCAACTTCGTTGCGAGCATCAAAAACTGCATTTTCCGATTTTCCTCCTTGCATCGTAATCGAGAGCTTCGTAGGAAAGAAGAAGCGCGCCCATTGAGCGAGAATCTTCCCCGCTTTCAAGCTACTCTCCTCGCGACACCTTCGTGGGGGTTGGTGGCAGAGGGCAATCCGCTTAACGAGTAACCGGTATGGAATTGGGAGAAATAGAGGCGAGGCGAGTGGGGGCAATATAGATGCAGTAACTTACCGGATGCGCCGGAGAGTGTCTTTGCTGGTTCTCCTTCGCACGACCGTCCCTCCTACTTTAACTCGTTTACACGCCGGCTCGGCACGCGGTCCATTCCGCCGGATGGTAACGAAAATTTAAAAGCGTTATCAAACGAAATGTCCGCGGGCGGGCCGGGCTCCCCCTGAAAACGAACTTCTTGACAAATACCTAATTTGCAACTCTATCCCGGGCCGCGCTCGTCTGGCTGCCCCTTTTGAATTTAACGAGTGACGAATGAGGAACATCGGTTAAGATTACGGAGGCCCTACCCTCGACGCTGCGATTCGTTTTGTATTCCAGCCTCGGCCCCCGTATTTTTAAAGTCCTTAGCTTGAGCAGCATTTATGACCTGCCTTCGATGAATCCGGCTGAAACGAGAGTGGCTCTGATCGATCGAGGCCGATTATGGCGCCGCTGGCGCCAATCGTTTTGAATAAAAACCGATAAATAATGCACCGGTGTTTATTTCCACTGGCGGCGCCTCCGCGATGCGGGTCATCGCCGATAAAACGATGCCATCGACGAAGGTAAGGCTCGCCTCGTTAATGCCCCGGCCGTGAGGGAACTTTTTGAGATGGTGGAACCTCGGTTCGTGATCGGCGCTTTGAGAAGTTTCCTAAATACGGCCGATTCCTTTACTTCTAGACTTGCATTCTTCGAGCGTGTCGAGTATACTTTATCGAGGGCGCATCGCTCTTTTGCTTAGCGATATATAACCTTAATAATACTGCGTGACATCAGGAGTATTGGCTGAGAGAAGAAAACTCTTGAATAACAACGCAACCTCTTTATTCCTCGAAACCGCTTTCAACGGTGCTCCGCTGAAGTTCAATGAAGCTCCGCTCGTGATCCTCTGCGCTCGCGCTGCCTCTTCGATTCTTCTCTACTTCTAACACCAACCACACTCTCTTTCGCTCCCTCGCAATACTCAACGCGCCATCCCCGTCGATCCACTTCCAAAATACACCTACGCACAGTGCTCCCTCGTATTTACTACATAAAGTGAAAACATAGTCACCACATCGTGGGCACGAAGTCCCGAGAAGCGGACCCTCTATCCGCCTCCGTAGCTCGCAACGCGTGCGAACACTACGCCTCGCACGCGTCTGCAGCAGGTGCATAATAAATCGTTGAAAATCCCCGGAGCACCGAGATCTCCCTCCTCCTCCCCTCTCCGCCCCTCATCTCCTCCACCAACCCTGGCATCGCGCCCCGACATTAAAATTTCCCCGTATAATTTCGCCCGGCAAAAGGAGAAAGGCGATCCTCGAATCAATGTCGACATTAATGCGGGAAGGACGACGTGGCGCTACGCAATATGTGTCCCGATACATAAATCATAAAGCGCCGTATTAAAAAGCGCGGGCCGCCGTGCGTCAGCGAGTTTCACGATGTCGGCAGGAATTCGGAAAGGCCGAATTCTAATGTTTCGCGAAAGGCGGAACGTCGAGCGGCAGATGGTACTTTCTATTCGCGAACCTTGCGGCTATCGGCCCTTTTTTCCCTTTCTTTGTTTTGGACACCGACTGCTAAGGTCGCGCTGGCTCTGGGATGTACCGGTTTAAGATGAATTTCGGATCGTCGGTACGACGATTTCCACGTCGCATGGAAAATTCTGCGCAGGGACGATACGATCCGGGATTTGAGATGGTGGAAGGCCGAGTTTCTATCTGCCGCAACATCGTGGCTGTTACGTGAATTTCGAAGAAATTTAGTCCCCCACAATAATGTTGGCTGCGCTTTAAAACTAGGTTTTTACAACGTTTTCCACAAATTTCTCTTCGCGCCACATCAGTTTTGCTCGAGGCTTTTTACCGGGCTTGAAGTTTCTCGCTTCTGCACTGAAAGGATTTAGACTTTAATGGTGGGTGAATATCATATACGCGTCAATCACGTGGAAATTCGAACAAAAATCTTCGATGTACGTTCCTCCACGACACGCGGCTTTCGCTTCAAATGTTCCGCGAAACATCTCCCGAGCGTGAATCCCATTTTAATCGGAGTCGTTCGCGGAGGTGCGCGCGAAAGATACTATACTGGTATACTCGAACAAAGAAATTAAGTTACAGTCGAAGCGTTTCACCGCGAGGGATGAGGGAAGTGCAAAGAGCATGGATCTCGGCGGAACGGGTTCGAAGTTTTGTTCGTTTGTTTGCCCAACTTTCGACATCGTCGGCCGAAGTTCTTCGACCTGGGAAGCAACGTTAACCCGAATATGCTACTTCCGAATTAGCAAGATGAATTTTCGAATTTTGGAATTTACAACGAAAACCTCGGGAATAGGTCGAATTGAAATTGGAAACTCTGCTCGATGTATTTTAACGGATCTCGAGGATTGTTGAGAGTTACGATCTAAACTTTCGACGGACACGCAGCTAATGTCTGCTATAATAAAATACAATCTAAAATCCGAATCCGAGTATTTATCGCTAGTATAAATAATCAGTGGTGTAAAAAATAAATTCCCCCTCGACTCCTCGATCAAAGTCATATAAAGCGCGGTTATATCTTCAGAGTTCCATGATAAAATACGAGGCTCCTATCGAAGGTCTATATTTTTGCTGCAGCGGCTAAAATTCGAGGAAAAGCCGAGTGTCGTTAAAAGGGCACGCGGAAAATTACGAAATCAGATTCTCGAAACGCTCCGTGTTCGGAGAGGGGGGCATATAAATAAAAGAGCGAGGCGACGTTACAAATCGATGACAAGGAGAGGAAAAGGACGGGCGGGGCAGATTTTATTGGACGCTTTATAAAATGTCGAGCGGCGAGAGGAGGGCGGGAAAGTTGTCACCTGTACGGGAAAGGAGCTTGTGTCGAGGGAAATGGTGAGTTTACGATGGCCGTGCTGGCAGGATCCGACGAAAAGTTCTGGGAAAACAATGACGGTATAAAACGCCGTAACGCGTGTACCCACCTTTCAGAGAGAAACGCAGGGACAGTCATCGTTGGTCCTCATCCACGAAGGAGGGTTTTACAACCCGGAAATATATGCCCGACCTGATTCTCGAAGTGAGACGTATCCCCGTAAGAGAGAGGCGCCTCGGATGGAATGGTTCGCCAAATACGATAACTACAAGATAGAAGCTTGGATTTACACTCGAAAAATCCGAGGTTCGAATCCGGTTCGAAATAGATATTTTCCATATATGTATTATACTATACCGATATGTATTATACTATATTAGTGCAAGGACTCGTATCGAACGATCTTGGTGGTTGATGTCGAAAATGTGGTCGATAAAAGTACTTCTCGCACAGTATCGTGATGTGGTACTGTATTAAGTATGTACAGTGTGTATGTATGGTATGAAGTATTCGTTGGATCAACACGAGAATTGGTATGGCAAAGATCCTCCGTCTTTTGACCTTCCGGCAATTTGAAAAACAAACTTGTGCAGTGCCAAGTGGTCTCTGGCTACCGTGCGTAGACGTCTTGAAACTTGACTGTCTCGAGAGCTGATAAAAATACTTGCTCTCTAGTATCATTCTGGCTTAGAAGCGTCTATCTCAAATAAACGATAGGCGTCATCTTTAAGATCGGATACTTCTTCCCGATATCGTGTTTTAACAGCTGATTTGTGTACTTATTGCGATGTACGCAAGGATCATTAGTTTCGTATGTTTTTAATCTGACTTTTCCCTCGGTTTAACGACTCCTCGTTCATCGTCGTGTCATCGTCTGTAAGTTTGTTCGACGCGGCCCAGAAATATCGCACCAAGTACGAAGTCTCGTTATTCTTCCACTTTATTAGTGGTAAACACAATAGCCATAAATTTCCCGTTTACCATCATACGCTTATGCCCGCGTCGTAATATTTGAACACGAGAAATCACGCAGAAAATCGCGCAAATGGGGAAAGCAGAAAGATTGCTTCACGAACGATTAATTTCCTACAAGATTCAACTTTGCAGCCGACTCGGTGCCAATATGTGTTTGGGCGACCCTCCGGGCCGTGACAAATGGCGTGTAAAGTATACGCTTACGATATACGCGGAACAACTTCTTATTATACATACGAGAATGTTTCATTTCTCTTTATCGATCCTATTTAGACCATCCCGCACCGTATTATAAAATTTATAGTGAAAGAATATCAATCTTCCACGACTACACACAGAACAAACGTCCTTCCTAAAACTCCCGATCACTCAACCACTTTCATCCATCCCCATCTACATTCACCAATCTTAGCTCACAAATGTCTAAAGACAATAACGGAATAAAAAGAACCCTTTCCAACTGCATCGAACTTCCTCCGAACAAAAATCACAACATCGCCGTCCTCGCCCACATCCGCGGTTTTCAAAGCAACGATCAAACAGTTTGCCCATTAATTCCCCAAGACGCGTCCCATCAAGATTCCAAAAGTACCTTTGTTATCCGGAATACCGAGGCAGAAGGTAGCGGTACTTGAGCCGCCCGAAGCGCCGCCTCGTCGGGGGCCGCTACGCGAATTCACCGACCTCGGGATGCCCGGCCATCTTTCCTGAACTGCCACTAAATAATATAGTGTACACACATAGCGGAACAATACGTTAAAACAATGCGTTATTGTAGATACAATACCCTTCGTTACATAAGAGCCCCGGGCAACCGCCCCTCCTCCGCCCTCCGCCCTGGCAACATTTTCCAACCTTCGTCCGAGTAGCTGCGCAATCCCCGTGGGTGGAGGAGGAAGGGGCGAGGGGTTGGTGAAGGGAGGGGGGGTTGGTTGCCGCCGAGACGTAGGAAGAACGCGGGGAATTCGACGAGAATATACATAAATAAAGAGAGGGGAATCTCCTTCCAGAATGTACCGCTCCAGTACACTTTAATAGTTTAATACATCTAGTCTGCCCATTGTCGTTCGCACCGGGGGTTCTCAAAACGCACCGCCGCGGCTCCCGCCCATTGTTCCACGATTATTCGATACTCGCGGCTCAAATATCGCGTGGCCGGAACTATTTCGAACGCGCCAAACGTTCTCGCGATATTGTCAAAGGATCCTGACGCCTTTGATTATCGTCAAGACGGCGGGTCGCCTTTGTTCGAGCCTCGATAGCGCCCGGTGAATTTCGCGCGATGCCCCAAGCCCGCGATTTTTACCGAGTTGACTACCCTCTCGCCTGGAATTTGTAAATCCTGATAGACTTAAGAATCGCTTTATGGTTGTCAAGCGTACCGGCGCTAATTGCGCGAGATCTCTTCTTGGCTTTTATTTGCGCGATCGGTATCATTCTATCGTAGCTTACCTATGCTCTGCTTCTGCTCCTTTGGAAATGGGTTTATTGAGATACGAGTGGCGAACTATGATCGGAATTTCATTAACTCGGACATTCCCCCCCGTTTTGTTTCCACGAGACTCTTATCCTGACTTTCTTCTTTACCCTTTCAAAGGGGGGATTAGATTATTTTATTGCTATTTCTTAACATTTCCAAAATTTTAGTACATTAAGTGTACTAAGATATAAGAATAATCAGTTTTATTTTTATATAGGATTATATTACACAGACTAAATGCTTATTCGACATTCGACTTAGAGGCACGGTCGCTTCTCTCGCGAGATGCAACGCCACGACAATCCTCCATAACGAGCCTCGTCGATTAACCCTTTCGCTGCGCACAGCGCCTTTTGGCGCCCTGCATTGGTTTTGCACTTTGTCATCGACAAAACGAGAGCAATTCCTTTTTAGGCGCCGCCACGGCGAAAGGATTAACCAGCTTTCTTCCCTCCGACTCGCGGTTTGGCTGAAAGACGATCGCGGAGGGATCGGCTTGCGCGTCGAGGAGAGGGATCTCGTCGTACGAAAGGTCCAGTTTATATAACGGCGACAACGAGACGAGCACCCTGCGCCGGAAGGGTAACAGAGGTTACTGCAGAATTCCGTGGTGCCTCGTTCGCGCAACGGAATTCCAAGCCTTTCCCGCAAGCGACGGGGGGGCGGTAAACTTTTAATACGGAATTCCTCACGCGACGTCGCCGCCATGCCGATGCTCCTGGAATTCCTGCTCGACGCAAATGGACACGGGATTAACCTTACCCGGCGCGGTCGACCGCGGGAATTGTTACGACAGAATATAAACATTATCTTAAATTAGCTCGTACGCCTTCGACGCTTGTCGGTAAGTAGGTGTTTCGCGGTATATGGAAGTTCGTGTTTTCACGCCGCGAGTGGGAGCTTTTAAAAGGGCGTTGTGTGTTGTTACGATAAGATTGGTTGGCTTGTCGTCGTTAGGAATTCATTTTCTAGCGTATCCGTGAATTGGCCATCGAGTCACAGGGTGACATGGATATCTCGTGTACTCTGCGAAGACGATTAAGGAGGTTTCTACGGAATATCTTTCAGTATAATTTGATCGTAAAGTATTTTCAAAATCCATAGACGGTTGGAAAGTCGATGTTAAAAAGTCTCCTATGACCCAGCCGTGATTAGAAATGAAAGTATGTCGATACCGGAGGAATTTATGCTACGTGCATATAAACACGGAATTTAGTTTTGCCTTTGTGGCTAACCGTGGAAATTATGACCGGGAAGGTATAAACATAATCTTAAATTGGCTTGTACCGTTTAACCATGCGGCTCTATTCTGAATAATGCACCTTGTAGGTGTGTTGTTCCGAGCACTGTTGCAGCGCGAGGCAAACTGCAAAGCGCGAGAGATGCAAAATTCAAACTTTATTACGATGTTGACCAACTTACAATTACAATGAATTTCCAGTGTGAGTCACTTTAGACGTGGATAGCGGGTGATAAAAATTTCGAGCTGTTTTTATAGAATAAAGGATCTCCGATGATAATCTCATTTTTACGGAGAATAAGCGGTTAAATGTAATTAAAATGGCGTAAGCGCAAAGGATATGAGATTTAAATCTTATTCTAAAGTCCCCTCATTTAAATTTTGAGACGAAGCTCCGTTATAAATTTAGAACAACGCGGGAATTTAAGGGTGCTTGTATATATTATACGAGGTTAAAGGGTGGATTAGAATAAATAGGAATGGAAATAGGGTAAATGTACGGAACACGGGTTCCTCGTTAGGGTCACTCGTATTTTCATTTATTAATCTTCAATTTGTTCCAGGGCAATGTCCGGAGTTACAAAGTAAGCCGAAATAAGGACGGATAAGGATGATGACACTGCTAATATAATTACATTATAATTACCTTTTTGACCAAGCTCGCACGTTTTACTCGAGGCTTTCGCAAGACGCCTTCTGGAAAGCGCAGCTCCACCCCGAAACTTCTGCCCTCGTGCAAAGATAAAGTAAAGAGAACTAGGTAAATAGATTCTTGCCTTTACAAAAGCGAAGGATCGCCGTCTAAAACTCAGGATGTAACCGACAATATTTGACTCTATATAATTACTTTCATTTCGAGGTCTCGAGCAGAATTACCAGGATCGTCTTTCCTTGCGCAATCTCAAACTAACGTTGGCACGAGACATATCCGTTTTAATTTGATAAAAGTCTGCGCACGATGCTTGGCGACATTATTAACAGCGATATGCACTTATTTTCTATCAAGTTTCCGTGTTGCGTATAGAAAGCACACCGTGAAAAACGTTTGACCCGTGAACCGTGTTTTTCATCAAAGTGCATAATTACCCTCCATGGCGCCTCGTGGGATTTGATACGCGGTCTGGTATAATGATCAAAATTTGCTTGAAATAGATTGATGTATGTGCGGCCCATGGATTATTAAGCGCGGCATGCATGATCATAATGCGCTTTATTTAAATATATATCCACACCATTTAGTTTCTAGAAATGATATTATATTTGCTAGCAATATCACGATATGCCAGTGAAACGTGAGTTATAGGGACCATCGCTGATGGTCATAATACGTTTTGCGGCAGGATGCAACACGTAACTCGATCAACCCAATCATTTTCGACCATAGTCGGCTGACCTCGATCTTTTCCATGCGTTCGCGTAGACCTACCAAATTTCGAACTTTTTGTCAAAAAATCTCTCTCGAAAATGCGCGTAAAGTGCAATCGATAATTTTTTTTCTCTGTAAATCCGATTTTAATCTATCCCATCACTCACGATGGACCTATCGGTAATTTGCAGTATTGCAAGGCTCTAAAAGACCAGCATATTCTAATAAGTCTTACAAAGATACCGGAAATATCTTAGCTTGACTTATCGACTGCTGAAATTTGTCACGTTATCGACAACACCTTGCACATTCATTTCACGATTAATGAGAAAGGGACAAAAATCGCGAACAAACAAATATTCCGCAATCGGTGGACTAAGCTGGAAATAAAAATGCAATTCTTCCTCGTCCAATCGTAATTTTCCCAACGCGCAAGTATCAAACGCTTCGCAGCTTCGAAGCCAATCTCGAGCCTCGTCGTTCTTCGACGAGAAACCAAGGCCGCTATGGCCTTTTATCCGAGCTCGTTGCCTGATAAAAATGCGTGACCTCGCGGCAGCCAAGCAAAGAGGGAGGAATAAAGGTAGAGGATCCGTTATTTCTCGGCGGGAGCCGAAAAAAAATTTTCATACCGCCGAACGAATTTAAGGGGACGCACCTGTTTTGCGTAAGTAAACGCAAGACCCGTATTTCCCCCGTTCTTCATCCTCTTCCTCGAGATAAATTCCTTACACTATGATTTAAGGCGCGAGGACGTGTGCCACGATCGATGACAAAGTTGCTCGCGCGTTGAAGAATAAAGCGGTTCGACCTTGAGCTTAAACTCGTGCCAATCCCCTGGTATACCAGTGGCACAATATTCACAAGCCTGACTCCTTCATTTTACATTGCAGGGATATGCACAAAAACACCGTGTTACTTGGCTCAACATTTATTATCGAACAATCTACATAAACCTATTAAACAAATCAAACTCCTTCAGCAACATCATTAATCGACCTATACATGGAAAAATTTGTAGTAACGCAACATTTCATTTCCTTTATTACTGGAGAAAACAATCAACTCGCGTGCCTTTTAAACAACCGAAATATCGAGTTACAAAATCAATCGTACTCCAACACCCAAATATCCATGCGAGTAAGCGTACCTACCGCTCTCGACTCGACGACGAAAGACCCTTTTCAGTCCTCTTCGCAGAGGTTTCCTCAAGACGAGCCAAGAGTACAAGGTGTTTAAATCCACGGATTGATGAGCGACAAAGGATGAGAGGCTCCCCCAGTGAAATTCCGTGGACGTCCGTCGCGGGATTAAGCCTTCAAAGCGAGGGATTCGCAGGCGGGGGTGGGAAATTGATTTTGCGATCGAGTTGGCGCGGCCAGCCCCGGGTAAACAATTACCAGGGCCGCGAAAAACGCTCCGGGGAAATACCGTGCGCCCGTGTTAACACGACGGGCTACCTGGGGCCCGTGCATGAAAAAGAGGGTGGCGAAATGTAGCGGGAGGGGCTGAGGAGGAGGGCGGAGGGCGGAGGACGTCGACGAGTCGCATCGAACCAACGGACGAGGCTGGAAGAAAAAGGATTACACGCGAGAACGTTCTTCTTCGATCCTTCACGAGCGGCTCGTGTTCGAGAGGGAGGAAATGAAAGATAAAAGAAGAAACGAAGGTTTCCGCCAACGGCCTGTGGCGCTCTTTGGAATAATATATATCCTATCGGATGTATCCAGGAATTAACGAGCATCATGAAATTGCAACGCGGTAGACCGATCGATATATGGAGCGTTTATTTTGAATGTGGTGTAAGTCCATTTTCTCCTGTTTCGAGAAAACTAAAGGTTGGCATATTTGTCGATCAAAAAATTAATATTACCGAGGGGGGCAATGTTTCTACTTGTATATCGTACAAATGTAAAAAGCAGTAGCCACCGATCTTATCATCTGTCTATCGAAATGGACTTACTCCACTTTCATGATCAATGGCTGCGAAATTTCTTTTGTCGGCCGATATTCAATTGAACAAAGCGTTGGTATTTTTTAAGGTATTAAATACTAACTGGTTATAAACAAAAAGTTTACGCGAAGTTAATCATAAATCACGCGATATCTCTTTTTTTTTAAATCGACTTACACCGCTTTCAAAATAAACGGTCCATATACGACGTACGATATAAATCGGGGTATACAATTTTTAGGAAATGATTTTCCACTCTCAAATACCATGTACATTGCAATGGACGTGGATCCAAACGACTTAAAACGCTTATGTTGCCCAACGTGTTAATATACGAATCGTACAAACTTCTAAATATCGACTTTTCCACTCTCGTATCGGCCGACGTATCATCTATCGGGATTCGTTGAATAAAATCACGCGAGAAAATCTTATTTTCCTTAAGGTTTCACGGTTCAAGTTTGAGGCAGTTGAAGTACCAAGCGCGCATCGAGTAGAGAAGAGGAACGAGGGTGTTTCTCATCGATAGCATTATCGCGCAGAGCAAAGTTACGACGCGGAGTTTGCTTCCATCGGCGAATACAAAGCTTGCGTGAGATGCAGACCGCATTGGAAGGTCGACGACCCCGTGGAACCGGATATCCAGTCGCGGATCCCTCCTCGCATCCGGCCGCGATCAGGCTCGGCCCTCGATAAGCCCACCAGGTCCCAAACTTACGCTCCTCCTTTCCGTTCTCCACTTGCCGTGGCAATTAATCAAGCCAGGCGCACGGGAAGCCCGTCGCTGGAATTTCCCAACGTCCTACGACGCGCGAAAGCGTTTATATCGAGATTTCGCGCAGAGCCAGTGCATGAAATCCATCGATTTCCGATATACTCAACTCCCAGTCTTGATTAATATTTCCCGCACGTCGGTGTTTGCATAATAATGCATTAATGAAAGCCGCGGTGCGTACCTCGAATAAGTTTCCTCGGATTTCTTCGTTTCTCGCGCGTTCGAAGAAGTCGCGGCCAAGGGCACTTTACGCTTTCGCGATTTAACTGCGATTTATTTGGAAAGATCGAACTTAAAGAAGATTTACTGTTTTCTTTAAAATAAATGCGCGCCAGTTAATTAAATAAGGGCTTTCTTAATATTCGAAGCAAAGGTGTTAAACGAGAAACAAGGATTCCTTACCTTTGCGCTCCTACGTCGAGTGTCGCTCGACAGCGTACTTGTCTCGACCGATAATTCGGAACTTTCATACACCCGAATCTAATAAATCCTCGACTCTCGCGTTTGTCCCTTCCGAAGAAAAACCTCTTTCGAACGTTCCATCGATGGTAGGGTGTACACTTTGCAATGAAACTCCAACATAAATTCGAATCTGGGTTCCTGTTCGCGAAAGAAATAAAACTCTTCGGAGCGCAAGGGGTTAAATGAAATCCGAGCAACGCGGATCGACGTTTGGAAACAACGAAGGGCGCTCGAGGGGGAAGGAGATCGGTTGATCTTGTGAAAATTTAACCGCTTACACGCGCAAAAGGTGTCGCGGAGGAGATTTTCGGGCGGCGCGAGTGCCGCGACGCGGAGAATACACCCAGCGCGGTTATCTTCCTTCGGCTCTCGGGGTAATCAGAACCGCGGTAATTACCGCGCTAAGTAATGCCAAGAGCCGCGCCGCGAAATGGGTTGCCTGGTATGGAAGAGACGACGAGACCGCGAGGGGGAGTACCGAAGGGTGAACAAAGGGAGGATGAGAGGAAGGAAGTACGAACCGGTCGTGGAGGAGGTTCGTTCTGGGATTTTTAAGAAGCCCTCGCGATGTGGAAACAGGCGCTCGTGGTTTTTGGCCTTCAACGTTGCGGGGGTTTTGGATCAGGTTTTCAGCTGGCGGTAGGGTGGACGCGACACGTCGATCGAGAAATTTTGGCAAGTTCAAAATTCGAAATGTGAGTTTATTAAATTAGGCGTCGTCTTCTTTTCTCTTCGTTTATTAAAGTAAGTATCGTCTTCGTTTTTGAAGAATTATGCACGCAACATATGTACGATATATGTACTTGTTACGTGATCTACAACGCAATTATCGTGAGATTGAAAGTGGAACGACAACCTGTATAGACTTACGCCATACGAATTTTGATAAATAATATTCAAGCGTTTCGCAAAAGAATCAAAAGGTAGCTCGTTGTTTCTCGAAGATTTGTACACCGCATAATGGAGTTTTGTACCTTTCTCGAGGAAAACAGAGGAATATTGGAGCGCGATGTAAAGCGAAAATTTACACGGATGTACGTTCGGGTTGTAACGTTTGTTGGACGGTCGGAAATGTCGGCAGACAGATACGGCTGAACTCGGCGTCTCTTTGGTACCGCGTAAATCGCATCACAATTTTGTTGGAAATTGTGGCGAATCGTCGTTTGTGCGATTCGCGCCGAGACGGCGGTCTGGCTGAAACCAACTCCGCGCCGCATAACCTGGCTCGCGATATTTGTCCTGGCAATGAGTAATTAAAATGCAAATTAGAACCCGCGAGTAAATATGTTTGTACGAATAGAGCCAAACACGACCACGATCGTGCGGATTATCCTTTTAATCAGGAATTACGTCGTCGCGTTTCTTTCACACAACTTCTTTTTTTTTTAATGCTTCTCGGAGAATTCCTAATATCCCAAAAAAAAATCTCTTCGATTTTGGAATCTCCGTGGATAATCGACAATGTCGAGGATTACAATCCTCAATCGTCTCAAGTATTTATTTATAACGAAATATTAAAACAATATACAATTATTATACGTTTTCTTTTTCATTTTATTTCCATTCGATAAATCTCTATGCTCCATTTTTCGCACCGTTCGAAGATTATTTCCAGAGATTCGACGTACACCTATGCTCACATCCTCCAAAAAGTTACGAAAAATACTTTCCACCGTTACAATTCACGTCAAACTCGGAGTTCTCTCGAAAACATCCTTTCCCTCGAACGGATCGCGCCAGAACAGGAGCCCTCTTTCTTCAACACGCCGAAAGGCGTCGAGGCGATCAATCGTAAAATTCGAAAGCGAGACGACGCCGCTTTGAAACCGCACGAAATTGCTCGATGCGGGAATACGGGGCTTCCGTGGCCGGGATAAAACGAGCCTTGCCCGTTTAAAGGCCCATCGCTCGGCCCTCGCATTTTTCTACCGCCTCCCTCGATTGGCGCTGGAATCGTATAAAGGGGAAATCGGGGATTATATTCCGCGTCTCGATGCAAATAACGCGATAACTGCGCGAACGGCTCGTCAAACTGCCTCGCGACGGTTGCAAGAGAAACTCGAATCGCGCCCCGCCACCCAGCCTTTACGGTTATCATGCGGCAATTTGATCGGGGCTCTTACAGTTCGCACGGATAGGACGCTTCTTGGTGCACGAGGCATCGAAAGGTTATCGGCGATTTTATCGGAGTTTATCGAGTGTTTGCGACTATCCCGTGGCTAGTTTTATTATGCGACTTTTATGCGTCGTATGGATAGTGTCCTTCCGATGATCGATGCGTGTCTCCGGGATGAAAAGTTATAGTGGATTTTATTAAGACTTACTAATTTATTTTTTTAAGATGTAGATATAGATTTTAAGAATGAAATCTTATTTTATTAAGACTCACTATCGTGCAGCGAGTTACGTTTAGATATCCAGCGTTTTGCATTTAAACGTTACTCTCGATAACGAATATCCTAGGAGTGATCGTGCAAGTGGTCGAATAATCCAACGATCTTTCTCCTGGCGCGATAAGATAGGCGAAACTTTTCTTCACACGCGGATATGAATGAACCGCCATACGCGCACAGGCCACGCCACTTATCACGGTCACACGCATAGCGATAGTACAAGGACTCAAGATCAAGCGTCATCCACTTCCTGGGGGCAAAGAAAGGCCGCGTATCTCTTACAGGCCCTGACCATCCTCGTATCCAGTGGTTGGTTAATTTCCCAATCTTATCGCTCGGGGCACGATGCGGAAAGTTTACCAAGTTACGCGTCCAGCGCCGCCTTCCATTGCGATGGGGAGTACACGGTACACGATACATCCAAACATATCTCATCCCCGCAACACGATCCCGATATTCACTTTCCATTCCAAGGGGACGGCCTCGCTCACTCTCGGTTTCCAGGTATCTTAAACCGAAATTAGAGCGAGTGGCCCTGCCCCTGCGGCGGTCCTGCGATGCAAAATCGCCCGTGTCGCCCTGACAAATCGGCGAACACGTCCAATGAGGTTCACCGGCCCTGGTAACCGTATAGCTCGGCGGAGAGGCAACCGTACGGCCGATATTAATCGATCGGCGGACTGCCCGGCTACTAAGGCCGGTCCCGCATAATTTAGAGAGCCAGCGGAGCACTTTAGAAATTAGCCGCATAATCCATCGAGTTACCGAGGAGACGAGGAACCGTCCACCGTGTTGGGTGCACGCGGCTAAGGGGCCTGCGAGACCGCGTGCGAAAGAGAGGATTTACTTTTCCAATAGAGCGATTAGAAATTTGGCGGTTCGACGGGTTGGATAGTAGTATCGCATAGTCGATTTCAGTTTTTAGGGTTCCGCGTATATTGATGCACGTGCTGTGCATTGTTATGGATGCTTAAATGCGTATTGGGAACGTTACCTTAGCGATTCTAGAGAAGAGAAGTCAGTCGTTATGAGACAACGAGCTTGTATCAGGTGTACCGGTATGAAGTGAGCGTTAAGATAGAAATGTGTCGATAGGGAATATTTGTTGCGAAGGAGCCTTAATTTTTTTTTGTTTCGTTGGTGTGACATCCGTTAAACATATTTAATATACATCGAGTCATTGAACGAACAACGTCATATTTTTCCATCGCGTTAAAAATGTCGAATTTTTTACCAGAAGGCGATGATTTGCGGAAAGCATTGACCTTTTGTTTTCATTCGAAGAAAAGCGCTGCAGAGTCGCATCGAATGCTCGTCGAGGCATATGGTGATCGTGCTCTATCAGAAGCAACATTCAAAAGATGATATATTCCGATTATATCGAATAAACCTAAATATATCCCGACGCCCAACTAAATCTACCAACTAAATCCAACTAAATGTACCAGGAAAAAAAATAATGGATCGGTCGCGATAAATATAAAGAGGGAAGAAAGACAATACAAAGACACGAGGCAAACAAACGGGGGCGACCGAACGAATAGCAAGACACGCAGACGGATGAGGAGAAGGAGGGAATTGAGCCATCCGCGAGGGGGACCAAGGGGGAAACGAAAGGCGAGAGGGGAGAAAAGGAGTGAGAGTCGGCGAATGAGTAAACCAGAGAGAGAGAGGGGGCGAATTTCCCCAGACTCGACGGCCCAGGGAACTCGAAACTTTGATACGCGCCGAAGTTCATGTAGTTCATGCTCGCGGCACCACTAATGGAATGGTATTTACAAACGCGAACAAACACTCCTATCAATTACAAAACGATCCGGCTCCCGCAGGTGCCCGGAGCCGGCCGACCTGCAGGACAGGCATCTCCTCGGCCCCGTCGGCGAACTTTTGATCACCCGCATTCGCCGTGCAATCTCGCGCTGCCGGATCGCAGGGGGGCAGGGGGGGGGGGATCGGTAAATATTTGAGGTTCGAGATCCGAGGAAGAATGGAGGTTTCCTCTTCCTGGGAGGAAGGAAGGAAGGAAGGAAGGAAGGAAGGATGGAATGGCCGAGGGCGAACAGTGGGCACAGGGCGGCGGCGCAAAAAGCCCTCTGCAGGATCGTGAATCGGCAAAGGGCCAGAAGGGGTGGGGAATATAGGGGTGCAAATAGAGGGAGGATAGGGAAGCGCGCGGATCGTAGACGCTGACGGGCCTATTTCTGCGGGAAATCTTCCGGGCCACCGTCGAGAGGTTTTCCTGGTAGGCTGTCTTGCTTCGGGAGAATTATTCCATCGGTTAACCGGTTGAGGGACGGTGGATAAACACCGACGGGACACTGGAATTTGTGGCGCTCCGTCCTTTTCGGCCGGCGCGCAGTGGTTCGCTTCGCGAAAATCCTGGGTAGAAAGTTTAATGCGAAATGCGTCTCGATGAATTTTTACCCGCTCTAGGATAAAGTTCGATGGTTGAAGAATAATGGAAGGAATAAACTGGCTGTCTTAAACAAAGAAGATTAAAATTAAATATATTAAACTTGACTTAACACTATTTCTACCAAGACCGGTCAGCGATTTTTTTGAAAAATCGTTGAACTTTGAGGCGCGGTCGCTTGTGAGATTTTTCATAATTTTCTCACAGCGTACGGATCGATAAATCAATCTATCGACATTTTTCCTTCGTCCTCTTTTTCTTTAAGGATATAGTTAGTATACTTAAATCTGCATGGAAAATGGCTGGTAGGAATAGTATTAAATATACGTTTATTATATTCACTTTAAATTCGTTACCGGCGATCTGAAAAATGTTAGTACCCTAATTTCCATACGTCTTGGTATTTTTACCACGCTACCAAGGTTCTCGAGGTACCGTGCGCCGTAGAGAAAGCGGAGCCGCGCCGGATACGAATGACGAAGCGGGTCATTATGCCCGGAGTTCATCTTTACCATTCTTCATCTTCCACGAGTTCTTAGAGGCTTAACAATTGAAATCCCGAAACGAAGGACGACGTTATGGGGACATTACTCGTAACGATCGCCCGGGGACCTTCATACATTTCGTCGGAAGCTTCGAAGCCCCCGTAAACGATGCTTGGTGTCGGTGACTTAATACTCGGCTCAGTCGCCAACGTTGTCGACCTAAAGCACCGTCACGGGGACGCCATCAATAATTATGCAGCTATCGATGCCCTGCGTTGAACCTAACGTAACGGCCGCGAGAGAAAGTTAATGCCGGTTACGCCGCGGAATTATGGGCGAGAAGGGACGCTTATTCGACGAGTCGCGGTCGACAAAGCGGCGACGCGAAATCGGAGGTGAAGTTGACGCACGAGCGACAGCGCGGTGTTTTGACAGACGATTATACTCGTCGTTTGGATCATGGAGGATTAACCCTTTGCGGCACAGGATTTCGGCTATTAAAATAGACCCGCGTTGCGCAGAAGTTTTATCGCGTTTTGAACGAAGCGAAATTTGTATAGTTTTACTAATAACGAAATTACATAACGTACAAGCATAAAAAGATAATAATAATTTAATTGAATTTATTGTCATAGGGCGGGGCTCAAATAATCCCGCATTACGGTGCATCAGAAAGGTGGGACATTTTTAATCCCACCCTGCCCCAAAGAGTTAATCGGTACAGCAATGATCAGCAGTACAGTTTTGAAGCTATCGCGTTAATTAGCTTATCGAATGAACTTATGGAAATGCAACGTTGAAGCTCCACGAAAGTAAGACTCAACGATCGAGTCCCTAAATAGAACCGAAAATACGCGTTGCATCGACATTGTCTCTTTCGCAATCTCGATTTTCCTCGCACATTCCATCGCACATCGAGGAACGCAACGGCGCGTACAATTTATCCACGCACTCGTGGACGGACGTTAGCAATATCAAAATACCTTTCGAGGCTTTGAAGCCAAAGCGACGATCCGCGATGCGCCGGCGGATCTTGATCCTTCTCAATACTCAAAAGACGAGTACGAGCGAATAATTCCGGGAGAGCGAGGATTCCGCGCGATCGTTCGATCTGGATAAGAGTGATCTCGCTCGGGAGCGGGGAAATATTTCCGACGATAGTCATCCTTTCAGGGGGACGTAAATTTTCGAAATCGGGACGTAGAAGGCGCGCTTCTTTATCGCCGTGGAATACTTTTAAGAGTTCCCAGAGCCGGCCCTGAATGGTTACCTCGTCACCGTCGGCTCCGCCGAACGAACAAAGCCTATTATTACGCGGTTCAAAAGAGCACTTTAGAGATTAATATTAAAGGTGTACTGCGAGACGAGATGGTAGGTTACGATTACACGGCCGAGCGGTATGAACTTGACGCTGGCTCCATAGCTAATTTCCCGAGATGGCCTTCCAGGGCGGATAACACCGAGGCTGCGGCGAAAGAAGTCATAAAATACGCGGTTCGTTTCATAAGAACCTCGCCGAGACGTGCTCCTGAATGCGATGAATACGTCTCGACTCTCGATCCGCCCCCCCCCCCTCGGCCCCCCTTTTCGTCCTCAACGTTACCGCCCTGCCTTATTCTCCGCTTTCGCGTAAATCTTAAATTGGAAAATGAGGGGAGGGGAATCGGGGACGAGTGGCGCGGCCGATTCGACGCTCGTTGGATCGGCACTTGAATTACGATGATTTACGCAAGACGCCCGAATGAAAATATGATACGTACCGTGGCACTCTGCCGAGACGTTGGGACGGATACTTTCATCCCTGGTGTGTGTGTTGTCATTTAATACATGTGCGATGTATTGTAAGTTGTTGTAATGCAATTTAATGTGTGTAATGATATGTATTGTGCGTATTTGAGTGTACTCGATGTAATGTAATTTAATGTATGCAATGATATGTATCGTTTCACGTTATTGCGAGGATCTAAAATTGGAGAAGGGGAAGAGAAGAACGGGATAAGAACATTCTTACATTCTTGGAATAGAGTAACTGAGGTGTGAGTAGATATTTCTGAGCGAGGAGAGTGTAGCTCGTTTTAAAATATGTATGCGTGTAATTTTTTATTCGAAAGTTCGAATGAAGGCGTAAATGTTGATTCGAATAGTTCTCTTTTGTGGTCAGGTGTTTTTAATCGTCGAGGATTTCAGTCCCGAAGCATTCTCGATTTTCGGGTATACGTAAACTTGGAAAATAAGAAGAGATATTTGACGTTTATGGGATTAGCTCTCGAAATACGGTGATTTACGTGCGATATTCAAGCGAGAACACAGCTTAGTTCAGGGTAAGGGATGCTAACTAGAAGTTAGACGGAGTTACCCGAATACTAGTTAATGTAGTTGGCTTTGCACAACTCCTCGCCCCAAAAACGGTGCCTTTTATCAATTATAAATTGAAGACAGAAGTAGGAGGTCGGAAATATGCGAGTTGAAATTATCCAGTGTTTCTAAGATCGCTTTTCGAATCGTAATTATTTATATTCTAAAACCAACTATCGATAAAGTCCAACCCATAATGAAACATGCGTGAAACTCATCGCGCCGTTTCTATTTTTCCTGCGACTTCATATACCTTGTTTCTCCACCGAGAAACTTTTCACTTCGGTCTGTTTGTTCCTTCTATGCGAAAATTACATTGGACGGTCGTGCAAACGTCATAAATAAATATAGTATAAAAATGTCCACGTACGTGGAACCTAAGTACAAGTACAAGAAGCCCGATCTTACGACGGAGAATGCGCGCGAAATTCCATTTAAAAATTACACCGCCTTTGCGTGGTCCCTCCTCGATACGATTCCTCCTTCCCTTTGTCCTACCCGCTACTCTCATTTGCCCCGGCGTACGCGCAGCGATACAGAAAGCACATTTCTTACCGCCTTAATCTCTATCCAATTTAACGTAATGGAAACGTATGATGCGCGAGATTTACGGCCAACATCCTCTTCCCTCGTCAAAGGAAACACATCAAAAGATTATCTTTCGAATTCATTTTGTCAGCTGGATCCTCCCGGAAGCCGGCATTCGTAAACTCCCGTTGCCGGATGAAGTTTTTGCACGTCCGACTGAATGCAGGCGTTATCAGCAAAATGCTCTCTCTAATTGAAAGCACAGCCATTCCTGCGCGTCGCTCGTCGTATCCAGCATCGGGAAAGCTGCCATTAGATTGCAGGAGATTAGTTTAGATTATTCCAGATTAGATAGAATTAGTCGGGGCCGCGTATTAGGCGATGTCGGATGGAACATCAGCTATTATTGTTCGCCAAGCTTGAATTACCGCTAGCGATGCTGGGGCATCGGCCGAGAATTTCGAGTCTTTGCACTTTGCTGATTGTACCGTTGGAAATAATGAAAATGAGCTGGCCGTATATATGATACGGTATATCGTATAAGCTGCACGGCTTATCGTTAAAATTACCGAACCTGTGGATTTTTCTATGTAAAGATTATTACCGAATCGAACGAAACTGTGTATTTCATCGATGATCGTGAAAAGTATAAAAAGGTATATTAAAGGTAAAGTGTCGCAGGTTGTATATCGTGTCGTTAAAATTACTAAAAATTTGCACAAAGATTTCATTTCTAAATAACGATGACGAATTATCCTTCGAGCGTAAGGATCGGTTTCCATTTCGATCGAATGGCGATGAGTGATCTTCGATCCACGAATCCGTCGTCCAGTGTCGACGTTGAATGAGAACCAGATTATCCGGCATTAGGACAATATCTTGGGAAACGGCCTGATCTGGGGTATCGTTCAACTTGTTCGGCTTCTATCCCTGGGCTCTCTGTTTTTGCACGTCTACCTGACGGACGCTTTGAGATCCTAATAGAAAAATCCGGGCACGGCAAAGCCGAGAAAAAGGAGGAAAAAAGTTAACGAGCTTGTGGCGCCTACTGAGAGTGGAAAAAACGAGATTTAAACCCGCGACGCTAAATCTAATCATTTATTTGGAGTGATGACGAAGAGTGGATAAATCGCGCTCTTTGGACACTGTTGCTCGTTCATACTTGTTGTTCGTGTAACTCGCGGTTATAGCTTCAAATGTCGTCCGACACAAAATATTATTTTTTAAGGTAGGTTCAAAATTTTATTATAATTAATTTTTAATTTGTATTCCCATGCAATGTTGAAGAATAGGGGGTTCATAAGTGAGCTCTGAATCTTCCACGCGGAAGTCTAACTCTATATATTTATCGTTATGTAAATGTCATTTAGTCTGTGTTCTTTAATTAACGCTTCACTCTTTTCTTTCCATATTCTCATAATTAATTCCGTACGCGACACGTTGTAAACCGTACTTGATAGTTAAAACAAATATTTGCAGTTTCCGAAGTGATAATAAACGCGCAAATATTCGCGCTTGTAAACCGGGTGATCCGAATATAAAGAGAAAGCCATAGATAATACCAGACATTATAGTTTAAAATTATGCTCTTCATACACCTCACATCCACTAGAATCAAGAGGGCTTCAGTATCCGTATCTAAAAAGCTGTTGACTCCCCGCACTGTGCTCTCATTTTATTCCGCGCGTTGCTCACGTTTATCCACACAGGAGCCAGAGATTGTCCGACTTTACGAGTAATCATCCTACATTTGCGATGCCACGCTCAGGGATGATTTTTACATTTCGCGAGATGCAAGCGCACAACTGAAAATATAAAGATGTACCCTTTTTCGTTCCTCCGTGTGCGCGTGCACGTATGTGTACCGACTTTCTCCACGCTCGAACATCCGTATAAACTCACCCGTTTAACGCGTTCCACGTCCTTCCTTCCTGACTCCACCTTTCCGCGTGCACTCGCTCTTCTTTTTACCCTTTCTCACTCCCCGGATCCATGCAAACCTGGAAACTGGCTGGTTAGCAGCTCGCGCGTAACCCGAGAAATTAAAGCATTCCGAAACGAGTTGTCGGCTGGGAGAAATGCGAGCGAACGTGATCGTTGGCTTAAGCGTTAATGCGTCGTGCTTGGCACCGACCATTGTTTAAAGATGCACGCACACTCAGCGACAAGATGGAGTATCGTCGAACGAGCGATGGGATTTGTTTATATCCTCCTTAGACATTCCAGTTATAAATGACCGCTATACACCTATAACGATTAATACTTCACAGCAGTCTGTCCGGTTTTAGTTACCGCAGCGCGTTTACTTATTCCGTCGCATATTCGACTCGAATCGCCCGATTCTAATATTCTTCCACAATTTATTTTCGACACCAAAATACTGAGGCTGCTTGACTCGGGACCTGCTATTTAACGTGGATTTCGAACTACCAGGTCTACGCGTATATATACATGTATGGTACACGTGTACCGCCAGTATAAATATTGCTACGCGCATACCAGCAATATGCATATTGCATGGAAAAAAACCACGAGTGATGGGCAGGCGCCAAACTCGGATTTCCCGCATGGAAGTCAGAGACTGTGTCCACTGCGCCAGCGTAATCCTAGTTGTAGCATCATAACGGTTTTAACGGTGAAAAATTCAGAGCTAACAGCTAAAAATAAAGGATTAACCATAAAGCTTCGTATATAATAGCATTGAACAGCGAATGGGAGACTTATAGAATATATAGAAATCAGCGAATCGGTCCTTTTACACAATAGTTAGATATCCTTCACAACGAGATAACCACAATGCAAATCACTATAAAAAAAGTATCACGCGATAGACAACCATATTCCACGATCATTTTTCTTAAATCAAAACTACTCTTCATCGCGAATCCCTTATTCTTCATCTTCATCCTTGTATCGAGAAGAATATTATTCCAGACACCATGAGGAAAGGTATTTAGACGGTGCGTTGATACTTTTTCCAACTCGCGCGAATGAATTCGGTTAGTTTGCGGACGACATCGTTCGCAGAGAAATACTTTGCAAGGATGGGGCGGCCAGGGTCCGAGGCAATTACGACCGCACAGGGTTAACCCGGTATCCCGGTTAATTTTCACTTACGGCAAAATCCACGAACAGCGAAACGCCAGATCGGCGCTGCGCGTTCTGGCAAGAAGGGGAATAATCCGGGGGCGGCCGAAGAAAAACGGGGGGGGAGGGGGATGGAAAAAGCGAAGAAAAAGAAATTCGTAATAAAGTGGATTCCTGGGAAAACTTTACATTGCACGTCGGCCGAAAACACTTCTTCTACAAGCAGTGTACTGGGTGATTACAAAGTTTCAACCGGGAGCTTACGCCGCCTTGTATATAACTTTACTAGTTACCGTCAGAATAACTCCTTGCATTATAATTTCAGCCGGCGGTCGGCAGGCGGTTATGCAATTGTGCTTGCTTTTTAGAGGATACTAATTCGACCACTTATTCCATTAAAAAAGACGCGCCCCGCGTACTGCCTTGCGCATGGCCAATTAAAATTCCCGCTCTAGATTAATTTTTTGCCCCTTTCTTTTTCCGTAATCAGACTAAACCAGGTTCGTTGGCGTGTTAAAAAAAAAAGAGGGGGCAGGGGAACTTTCTCGAATTGGTAGCGCTCTTCATCGCTGTTATTTGGAATATGTATTGTTATATTGTTAAATATATTATAATTTATAGTAGTCGTATTACACGCGTAATATATAATATATCGTTATATTGTTCGCTTGAATTCTATTTCTTCCCCCGATAACCGGTGCTTTAATTGGTAGTCGGAAGAAAATTTTGTTTGAAATTGCGATGGATTTTCCTTTCGCGATAATTTCACCCGTCTTTGGCCGTCACGTAAATTTTGTATTCCGCGGAATATCCCGTGCGTATCCTAGAGCCGATCGTTCTGAAGCGCGTGCGGTTTGCGGTATTTAAACGAACAAACCGTTTTTATTCCGACCACGTTTCTTCGCCTATAGAATGTATTCTCATTGTTCCATTAGAGAATGCGCTGTGCCACGCGCAAATATTTTTTTACTACTTCCATTCGTGGTTTTCCCAATTTGCGTTGAGAAGAAATTAAAATCCTTTGGGATTTACGGCTTGAATGAGTGGGAGGTGGAAAAAGAAGAAGGCCAGGCTCGTTTACGATACTTTGCGTTCCTTTATTACACTCAATTACTTAGCATTAATTACTTCGTTTCCCATTGAGCTACTCCCGTTTACGTCTATCGGTAAAAACATTATGATACAAAGGTTGAATCCGTGAAAGCCTCAATGAATTCATATTCTAATAAAATAGAACGTTACCAGTGACGAAATATTGAGCAACCATTATCACCGTGTGAATGAGACAGCAAGGATGGGGGGGGGGGGGAGCAAGGAGAGTAACGGATCTCGAAAACACACGACATCCTCCTTCGCCTCTCGCGCTCGCTAAACCGAGGATTTTCGATCCCGAAGAACGTATCCCGATGGAGAAGCAAACGATGGCAGTATCGTCGAAGAACAAACGCACGAGGTCGATAAAGGGATTCTGCGTTTAAAATCTTCTCCTCCTACGACGGCTCCTTGTATTCGAAGGACCTGACTTTGTCCGACGAATAGACCTCGTCGGTTTGAGCTGTGATCATTTTCTTTCCAGCTGCGTAAATCGCTGGCACCTGAAAATTCTCACGCAAACCGTCGACCGCGTATTTTTCGTGGAAAGAATAGAAAAATCTGAGTGGGTTCTTTCGCGTCTGATAGTTACTCCTTCCTCTAATATTCGTTAGCGGTTACCTTTCGATATGATCTCCTTTGCGAACTAAAGTCTCTCGATTTACATGAAAATTCAGGAGTGAGATTATAGGTGATCTTAAAACGTGAGATCAAAATATAAGGCCTGCTAAATATTGAACATCCGCGCGGCGGTTGACCTCGTAAATTGTGCTGTGACATGTACGGTAAAGGTATTTACAATGAAAAGTGAAAAATCGTTTCAGACAAACAGCTTTGTTCCGTTAAAGAGGCAAACGATAACGCCATAATCGCAGAACACGCAAAGTCGATCGAAGATTCGGTCTTGGAACCTTTCTCGTCCCCCGGCACTCCTCTTGCACGTACCAAAGTCGATGACGTAGGCCGAGCATCGTCCACTCACAGCTTTTGCCTCGTTGTCCTTAAGTTCCTAACTCTTTAAGCTTTTAAGTGGCTCAAAATCGAAAGCAAACCCTCCGCAGCCTTCCCTTTATCCAATTAACAGCTGCAGGGGGTTAAAGTCAATATTGAATATTCTAAAAGAGAGTCCCACACGATGAATAGCACCGTCCAATATTTTCCTCTTGCCCATTAGTCGAAGGGCCGAATTTGGCGGATACGTTTGAGGATTTAGCGACGAAGGAACGAGTCCGTCGCGAAGTCCTTCCAAAGTAGCGACGGTAATAAGTCGTCCGTCCTCCCCGACGCATATCGCTCATACGAGATACGTCCTGGCTGGCACCAAAGGCGAATCGATTTTGAATTTAAACGGCGTCCTCTTCAATCCGTGGACAGCTAACGAGGTATGGGCCCCTCGGATTTTCCAGCTTTGCAGGAATACGTGCTGCCGCAAAACTCGCCGGAAGAGATATTTTAAATGGTTTTTCTTCGATCGTATAGGTCCAATTATGGAAAAAAATGGTAAAACCTACGACGTCCACCGCGTGTAATTTTACGACTTTGCGACGAAGCGTTTCTCGAGATTTGACATGATTTTACAAGTGTGTTGATCATCGCGTTGATTCGTTGATATTTTTTCTGTAAAGAAATGGCATGTCCGAATCTATCCGGAAAATGGCCGATGATTTTAGTATTAATCCTCATTTCAGTCGAACGTAGATATCTCTTCTCGTATTTATAACAGCGGTTATTTTTTCAAAACTGTTCTTACACCATAAGGAAAAAAATTCAAAAACGACTCGCTCATTCCTCGATCGTGCAAAACGGCCACCGATGACTTCGAAGAATCGCGAATGGAGGCCGCGAGATCCAAGTGGTTGCTTCCACGCTGGGGATTCGACCGAAGCCTCGAAAAGCGTGGCTCGCGTTTATTCGATCGCACCGCAACGCCTTTCGCCCCGAAACTCCTGATTTTTGTCGAATAGTCGATCGACGGCAGTGGCCTTTGCATCCGGTATGAATAAGAAGCGCTCGAGACAAAGAAACGTCTTACGATATGATCGATTCGAACGTCGGTCAGTCGGTTCTTACGTGCTCGCGGATTTTCTAAAGGAAGTCCCTGAAGGTAGTCTTTTGATGTCTCGATCCAGGAATAAAATCGTGCTTGATTTGGCCTCAGGAATGGACACAAAGTACCAGCACCACGCCTGATTTCGATGATACCTCGAATTCGAAGAACGATCCAGTGGTCCGGATGATCTCGGTAAGGTATTAAAGTCAAACGATGCATCATACATTGCAAAAAGCAATTCAAAGTGTGTCAAAACTATTGTTAGAACATAAATACCAGTAAAAACCTCGAAGCCAATTTCTTTGCACAGAGCCAAAAACGGCTTTTTCCACGATACATCCATAATTCGAGATGTCGAACGCAAAACTACGCGACGACAAATGTCCAAAAAAGAAAAAAAGAAACTTAGATAAACATATAGAAAACTACCGATCAATGAAATACCTTCGATTCTCTGCGTCCCATTCGATACTTCTGGTAGCTGGGACGGTTCTCGAAAGCACGACAAGGGGAGAAAATGCGCGAGAAAAGCGTCTCGAATCGGGAGAGGAGATGGAAAGGCGACTAGCACGTCGATGGGCGATTTTACGAGCTATCGAGTCTACAGGGAACGTCTCGTCCACGAAGAGCTACGTTACGTTCGGACACAGAGCCGCGATTCTGTCGGGAGAAAAGAGACGCGGACCTTTTCTTTTCTGGGCCTCGAGCCTGAGGGCGTTTAGAAAGGACGGCGAGCACGATCTCAAGTGGGGAGACCTTCGACGAGCTTTTCGTCAGTTGGCGTTCTTCATCATCTTCAAGGGATCCCGCATGTAGCGCGCGAAGACCTCTTTCTTGAACGTCTCGAAGTGTTTCCTGTTGGCGCTGTTCTGCCTTTCTCGCCAGGCGGGTCTGCTCTTCCTGGTCTGGAGTCCCCAGTGACCCGTGAAGACGGGCGACAGGACCTTAAATTGATAGCCCGCGACGTACATCTCGTACACCTGCAAGCATTTGATAATGAAAAATGTAGACGAAGAATCGTGCGTAGGTTTCACTCTTCGTGGATGTTTAATTCTGCAAAAGACTGCGCTCGTATCTTCATAAATACCGAATGAGTTTTCTGCTTTTCTTACTTTCTTTTGAATGTATAGTATATTAATAAGAAAGTAATGTTAAAATAATTTATATTTACTCTCCCGTATGTTGTCTACCTTCAACAATTCTACATTTATCTTCTCACTAGACTTCCTCCTTCGCTTCCTATTTTGAAATTATCCTCTTTCGCTTTCTGCTTTTGACAGCTTAGTATCGCTTACTACATCTTGCTGTCCTTACGATCTCGACTTTCCTCGCTTTCGGTACCTTACCATCGCCCCTACGACTAAACATTCTCTTTCACAACGATGAGTTACCACCAGTCGTTCATATATACAGACACTGCACTTTTTAATTTCCAATCTTTTGCAAAATCAAAAAGGAACGTCGCAAGGATTACAAAGGTTTTATCAGCGTGGCGCTTGCAATAGAAAAGCTGTTACGATGATTAAAGAGACAAGGGCATTTGGCTCGTATTCCCGCTGCATCCAGCAGTGATCCGCTGGTAAAAAATAAAAATTCTCCGCGACTGCCTTAGTACGGCTCGCGCAATAAACGCGGGTTTTCTATTTGCGCTCGGATGTAAAGGCAGATTCCGGCAAGTGGGACGAGCCTCGGCTCCTTTTTCGAGCGGAGACGGAGAAAAGTGATACGGAAAAATATCGCACGGCCTTCCGGGGTCTAATTTCTCGCGTCCCCGTTCTTCCGCGCGGCTGGCAACTTCGAGCCGCCATCCTGGATGTTCCTTTACACGGGAATACACCTCCCCGGCGTCGCTTGATCTTTTTCATTATTCCGCGAAGGGAAGTGTTAATCTCCTCCCGGATCCGAGCTGCTTTTTGCAGCATCGTCAGACGTCTGCCCTGGTAATTGTTGCTGAAATTCTTTCCGCGCGCAGCCCCGTCGGAGGCTCTTCACGCTGCGCCGGTTACGCGATAGTTCTTTGTGCTTCGAGTTAACGGTTCAAAGGTAAGGAAGCTGTGATTTTCGGATGCAAGGAAGCGAATCAAAATGGTGAACTGCCGTAACTATATCGGCGTTTTGCTTTATGCGATACCGAAGATTAATATTCGATCTGGTCTTTGAAGTTGTATTCTCGAACTACCCTTTCTTTGGGTTGGTTTTTATTCGTATACGATTTTCGATTTTCGTGATACTCGATTTTAGGAAGAAGTGATGGGTCACGAAATCTCGATAAAGGGTGCGATATTTTGCAGTACGTACAATATCCGCATCGCAAAACCATTGATACGAGATCTTGCTTAAATATCCATTTCATTAAAGCCACGAACTTGAAAACAAAACATTGTAATCGATTAAAGCTGCGCGCGAAAGAGTCCAAAGACGTGCAAGTAGAGTTCCACGTCTGTACACGTGCGATTAAGCGGATCGCTAATGGAAAAACAAGATGCTCGTGAAAAATTAGCGAGCATCCCAACGGTCTCGCGGAAGCAGTAAACTTATTTATCTGTAAAAAGTACAGGCGACTAATAATACCCTTAACCAGCTTGAAAGGGAAAAGTAGATCCATTAAAGTTCCACGATATTCGTGCGATTTTAGATCCAGCTTACCCACAATCGGATCCCAGTTATGGTCCATATAGGACGTCGCATGGCCAGCCTTAAAAGCGACTTATAATTATATATTTCGTTCTTAAATTCTTATTTTCCACATATATAGCGATTATATCGAGCGTCGAGCGAGGTGGGCGACGTAAAATAGATAGGATGCCCTCTCGCTCGAGAGAAAAAGGGGCAAAAAGCGTAATGCGGCCGCGGCGTCGCCGTTTTCCCCCTCGGCAGGATCCTACAGGAGAATACGAGCCGCGTCCTCTACTTTTCTTTTACATCCATCACGCCTGGTATTATGGGACATATTATGATACCATAGAAATACAGCGCACGATCCTTCTTTATGGCGCGGCGCCAGCAGCGAATCTTTAAGGCGCGAACCCAACGCGCCGTGCCACGGTGCATAAACCGACGAAGATTCTCCTGCAACCGAATATTTCCACGCGCACGTTGGATGCTTCGTTGCTCTATGTTGAACGTTTACGGTTCAAGGTGGATAGAATTGTCTTTGAGTGATTTATAATCTGGAATGATTGTAATTTAGATGCTAAAGTATTGAGTGATTTGTAATTTATGGTCCATCGAGATCAGTGGCTGGCAATGAATAATGGAATTAGAACGATTGAAAGTAATTCATAGATATATGGTGTTTTTTTTCATACAATTTTTATTATTGTGCGCCGGTTAACAATGATTTTTCTCATCCACCGAAAGCATTATTTTTATAATGTAGGTATTTTTTGATGGGATTGTTATATTGGAAACAAGATACTTTCCTCGACTGGATATTTTATGTGTTTTGTTTTCTGTGCTTTATTTTGAATTCTACGTTTTGCGGATGGAATATATTGTTTCTAGAGCTTCGAGGACAACGATAAAGCTCGGTGAATAAAGGGCGATGCTTTGTATGGCAATCTGGGGTTTGTTGCGTAATCTTACCATTCGCGGCCGTGTATTTTGAAAAATGGATTATTATACTAACGAGGGGTTAGAACGCCCGGAGGTACTTGAGTAACGAGCAGATTCGTTTTTTGCAACAAAGTCTCTGATTAAAATTCGATAGAAAATGTTCAACCTCCAATTCTCGCTGTAAAGCTAAAGGAAATGATATTAAACAATTATTATATCAAGTCACACAATTTAAGCTCGCATCCTGTAACTCGTGTATGCGTTTATTTGTCGTATCGCGTATTTCGAGAAATGTCGAAAGAATTATGCGTGCAAATTTTCGCGGGTACGAATCGTGATTATAAAACATTGAATTAAAATCGGTCCTAAGTAGAAGCAACGAGCAAAACTACGCCTCACCGTCTACCGGAGGCTAAAGTAAATCTCCTTTCACCGCAAATATCCAACTGGCAGGTCGAAAATCACGCGAGGCTTCCAAGCGATTCCATTAAACAACTTCGCGAAACTAACATGGAACATTTCACGATAGAAAATAGCAGCCCCTCCCATTATTCTCGGTGTCGATAAGAACTACTGACAAAAAAATCGTCCGTTTTTGGCACGCGGTCGACCAAACTACTGTACGATCACCGATGACAGACCGGAGCCAAAACTCTCTAACATTTCGTTAATCTTCCTTTCTATAGAATTTAAATATTTTAAAGATAAAAACAAGGTTTACAAATACACGCGGTAGATTATTAAACGATCAATATATCCAGACTTGCCACAATAAAATCATAGGAAATATCGAAATATGCAACAACATAACGTTGTACGATTTTTCCAAAAAATTCTCGACCGATCGTTTTAACCGGTTCGATAGCTCTAACATTACAGAGAAGTGTTTCTCAACTGTCCGCAAAAATTTTCCACCGGTCCGCGCAAAATGTCACCCAATTCAAATAACAATAGCGCTAACTGAAAGCCAAAAGATTCAATTTAAGGAATACAGCGCTGTTTATAGCGGTTTTTATTTCTGTCTGAAACGATCCTCGAAATACCTCCCCCTACTTTCGGCGCATCGCAGGTGTAAAAAGGTCGAAAGTTAACCCGAATTCGTCGAGCTTCCCGTGGCTTTTTCGCTGGGCCCCTTTGGCTGAACTTCCTTGAAACATCCTGTAGCTGTCCCACGGATAGTGACATTTCCCCTGGAAACGCGGCGTTTCCGGGGATATAAGAGCGAGACGGCGAGGGGAGGAGGAAGCGCATCCCAATCTCGCCCTCGGTCCGCCAACCGAGACAGGTCAGACAGTCCTAACAGACAGGATCCAGGCTTGCCATGCCGCACCTCTGGATGCGTCTTCGTGAATAATCGTACGTAACAATGGCACGGCCCGCGTGACAGCAGGTGCGCGAAGCTGCAGACACCTCGCGATTACCTTTCGGACCTACTCACGAATCTCTGCTCGCGACCATCGACTTGTCTACTCGCAACGTTTACCGGATTATTTTCGATTTGTGGTGTATTTTATCGAGACGCGTACGAGTCGTTTAGGAAGAACGCGTGGTTACTCGCTCGTGCATTCGGTGTCGACAGAATTAAGAATATTGCCTAAGAAAAGGAAGGTAATAGATATATAAGTACAGGTATATAAGTACCAGATCGAAATATTTTTTTTACATGGAACGCATCCTCAAAAAATCGTACAGAAATATCGTGTAAAAAGTATGTCTCTTATGATAACGTGGGTGAACCTTATAAAAAAAAATAGAAGTCAAATTCTTCTTTCTACGGTATTGTTTAAAACTTGTGTGAAATAGAATTGGCAGTATATGTATATATAATGAGTGACGGAGATAATGTATATTACTTCTCCTATAAATGGACGTAATTCGTCTTTGATACTTTTATCTTACATTTTTATCCCGTTCGCCGTATAATACCTTTCGAAACCTAATGGCCGCACGATGCGCGACGTGGCCTTTAAAATAATGCGCCTCCGACCTCCGGTTCTCGATGCTTAAATTGATCGAAGTTTAATGGCAACTTGAAATTTAAGGCCCTCTAAGTGTATCCGAAACCTCGTTCCCGGGCGATACGTCTTTTCTAGCGATCGCGGCTTTCTTTCCTGCGCCACGGCATTACCTCGTTTCACCGCGGAATTGAAAGCCAAATTGGAGTTTCTTCTAAATATCCTCGAAATTTAATTCCTGCATAATGCACGATGCACTTTTTCCACGCGATACCATTTTTCCCTTCTTCCACGTCGGAATAACCTTGCGCGGTTTAACACTCGGAATTGAAAGTTACGGGCTGCCTTTCCATAAATATTTTTCGGATTTAATTCCCGCCTAATGGCCGCCGCATTTTACCTCGCAAGGATCTTCTTCGTCCTCGTTCTCCGAACGATGATACGATCATCGTTCACGACTTAACGGGCGATCATTTAAAGGAATATAGGCATCGAAGTGACCGTATCGCTCTAGACAAATCATCATATTCGTACATTTAACACTAGAACTACCAAACCAATCTAAATAACTGGTCGTTGTTTAAAAGATCGCAGTGCTTTATAACGATGCATTTTTTCAGATTTTCCAGAATTTTTACGCAGTATTTAGATGACCATTTTGATTGACTCAAATTTCCTCTTACTCTCCCCTTTTTCTTAAAGATATATCTGGTGTTCTGAATATACCCAGAATGTGGCCGGTGGTTCCAGTGTTAATCAATACAAATCTTCTGCCAAATGCAAATATTGCAGCAAGATTAATACACATCCCATTTGTTTCGATATACCAACCATTCATTTGATCCTCCCTGAGAATTGGGTTGCAAGCACGTCTGCGCGTAATTTCCAGATGCGACGGGACAAACGAGAATCGTTACGTTCGAACATTGGCGGAATTGATAGACCGCGGGGGGATATTTGGGGTGAAAAGTAATTGACAGGCGCGATCTAATCATCGTCCTCCATCGTCGAAGGTGTACACGGGAATAATTATACGTAACGAGCAGGCGACAGGGCCGCGACAGTTTGGGAGATGCTACGATTGTGCCGCGGACAGGTGTCGCAACGCTTGCATACAATTTCTCACATCGCGGGGACGACATTGTCAAAACATCTCTGGGTAATGGACTAAATGGGACCTTCGTCGGCCGTCTGGCGTACCTCCGCGCTTATCTCGATTAACCCTTTCGACAAACTCGAGCATTCGCAGCCCTGCACCCTCGAAAGTCCGCGGCGAAAATCACGGACATTTTCGCGTATTACAACCGCGTTATCGTGGATACTGCCGAGGTGGGTTTAATGGTAAAACTACGGATTATTTCACGGAAGTAGAGTTGCACCGCTGGTTCGTTCGCGCGTTCAACTGTTAAGGAGAATGAACCGTGCCAATGAAGGAAGACGGTCTTTTTTTCTCAAATCGCGTTCTCTCAGAATATCGCGAAAAGAAACGTATTAAAAAAGGAAACAAAGAAAGCGAAAGCATTAATAGATCAATATAACGATCTATATACCGCAACAAAATTATAGAAGATCTCAGAAAACAGCCCATCTCATAGTTTCACTATTTTTCAAAGAAATAACATCGATCCAGTGGTTTAGTGTTCGACGATAGGTTCTAAGCCAAATGACCTTGAGACTCGATACGGAAATTTAATTAAAGAAGGAAGCTCAGCAACGCGAGAAACGGAGGACGATTTACGATATCAAGATTCGAGTGAGACAAAAATCGTGCAAATAAACGTGGCTAGGTACGCGGTTTGCCTTCGATAAATGGAAACAGGGTACTCGCGCGCCTCGCGGTTGACCGCAAAGCGCAAAGTGCTAAAAACGCAGGACATTCCGCAGCCGGTAGTCGCAGTTCGTAAACAGAGCTGCCGATAACCGTCTGACCAACTACCTTTCCCACGATGGCGAAGCTTTGTGAGCCGGAAACTGTGCGCTGTAACCGCCAAAACTTTTACCCAGCAAACGGAAGCATTCCTGGAATTTTGCTTTCCGATCCCCTGGTAACCCGGCTCAAACAATATCCGATCCTTGTGTTAATGTAAATTTGCGCGATTCCACAGACGCGGCCCGCGGTTGTTCTTCACTGAGTCTATTTGATTCATGAATGATAATAAAAGCACGGTCTTTTCCAGCCAACGGATTATGTATTCGTTCCTGTTACGTTTTGACGCACTCTTCAGACATTGACGAACCAATTGCAACCAATTGGTTGCTCTATTAAAAATTTAACGTGACAAAAGTCTAAAATCCTAATCCATACGAAATGAGTCAAAAATGTCCAGGATGCACGAAATAAATTATCTTTATAAATATCACGTTAAGCAAGGCTTTGATTAATTCTTTATTAACAAAAGTTGAGATATCCAAGGAGTAACAAGACTAAAAGCACTTATCTTTTCCTTACATGCAACCATACTGTGTAACGTTTACCTTGTAACACTTTGTAGCCTCACTTAGTAACTTTGCGTCATGAAAATGTCACGGAGTTGTCGGTAGTCTACATCCAGAAAGTCGTCGAAGTGCAAAGGGTTAAGGAGCGAGTGTTTCAACGATGGCGTAAACAACGTCAATGATGTCTTCCAAACAAACATTAAACGTCCCCAGCCAAATGACGATTTATGTACCAGCCGCGACTTTTGTCCCGCTAGATTGTTAAAACAGTCCTCCGTGCGCCACGCAGAGGGGGAGTGCGCGCCATTAGAACTTGGCTGTCGCGCCAGTTTCCACGTTACGAATGGAAATTCAGAATGCCGCCACGCTCCAGACGCGGTCTCTATTTGCGGTAATCACTAATGTACGCGCGATACGCCCTTAAAGTGACACGGTGCGTGAGCGTGTGCGTGGGAGGGAGCACTTCAGACGCCGGATTCCCGGAAATCGTTTCCGCTCTCCCCCTCGAGGAGTAATGCCCGACCGTGCCTCGATTCCCTGGAAAATTCCCGGATGCGCCACGACGAACCGACGCCCTGAAAATGAACAGCCCGGTGTGGAGATACTAAAAGATAACGCAATCGTAAAGGTACGAACGACCCAAGGAGCTATTCTGAAGCGAATGAAATATGTCGGAGTTATCGATCAGAAATTTGTTTCCCCGAGTCGTTACGCTTTCGAAGGAAACGAGTGATAAGAAACAAGCATAGATCGTTACTCGAATCAAGTTTTTTTAAGTATTATTAGAGTAAATTAAAATAAAGAGTTTGTGTTATTAACACCAAACTCTAGATATATTTAGGTATGTTAAATACATCCTAAAGGAAAAAGGGAGACAACAAATAAGTGTCTTAGCTTAACATATCGATTCATATGCTGTATCTAAATCATATACAATCCCGGAAATGATCTCGTCTCAAGGTAGGACGATTCTTCAATGAAATAAACGACAAGTGATTTTGGTGGTAGTTTTAGTGTTAAAGGGTTTTTTCTTTCTCATCCAATACTCCTGACGTCACAGGGAGCCTACGATATCGCATTAGCCCAACAATTTTCTACACAAGGCCAGTATAGCGGATGCACCGTCGTGAATCGGAGGAATATAAGTCGCAGGGTGCAAGGGGGGCTGGTTTTCGCACCGGCGCGGCCTCTCGTAGGCATAATGCCGGTAAATGGAATTGGACACGGAAGGGGTGGGTGGGTTTACGTCGCTTTTACCTGGGGGAAATGTGTTTGGGTTAATTTCACGCTCCTGCATCGGCCGTGGCTGGCCGCCAGCCGCGGACTATTACTATCATGACGTACCGCGTTGGCACCTAGAGCCTTTTATTTGATCCTATCGTCCTAGATCCCGTATCATTAAATTCAACGAGGGAGGAAGACATTATCCTCCACGCTTCGACGCCCTCGGATTCATGCGATGCCCCACGGCCGAATTGCGGCGTAAAACCTCCACGGTTTTGCGCCTTCTTTCCTCCAAGCGGCTCTATTGTCTATTCGCTTTACACTCAACGTGTTTGCCTGGAATACGATTGTGTTTTAGAGCATAACGAAGATATATCATTATCGTGGAGGAAACTCCTGACGACGATATCGATATCGTATTGCAAGCTTTAATATTTTGCTTATCGATCCGTTTTGCTTTTATCTTTGGACATGTCCTTTTTTATACATTTTGTGAGTATCGTTTAAAACAAGAATTTTGTGATGTTCTTCTCAAACTTTATCAGGTTGAAAGTTTTGTATCCATGATGATAGGATTAAAGGTTTGATCGGTCAGGAAAAAATCCTGGTAGAATAAATTAAACGGGATGATTCGTTTATTTTATTATGCGGGCCAGAGTCATTATTCACACTATTGTAGAACTTCGGTTCCACGCGAGTTGAATGGTGTTAATAAATTTACGCGTTATACTACTAAGCTATAAAGTAATATTTTATGTGTCCACGCGACGACAGGGTTTCTCCCACATAATTCCCACCCTACTTTTCGTAATTCACGTAAGGGTCTTTGAAATATGCAGATTGTAGATCGACCTAAACTCGGTGCGTAGTGTCCCTTGGTGCATGTTAAGAAGAGATCCAACGGCATCCGGGGCCAGAAATTCAAAGACGAAGTGTCCTTTTGAAATTCCAGACTCCATCATGGCTGCCCTAGAATTCCTTGTTTTGCTGCGTGTTCAGAAAATCGGCGTACATTAGGCAAACAGCTTTGTTGTCGTGATGCCGCTGAGAATACCAAAACATTTTACATATTCAACTCTGTCTCGCGTACTTTGATTCGAATAATAGGAACGCATCCCTTTTGAGCGTCTGAAGAGTTTCGTCGCGATTCCCTTCGCTACTTTTAGTCACGCTATTAATCGAAATAGAATTCCGATAATTCAAGAATCCTTTCCGACGTGGGCTCGAAGGTTCAGAAAAAGATCACGTTTTGAATGTTCTACATTACTCGGATATCAGTATTCTAATTTTTCCGCTCAAATACCCATCTCAGATAGTCCAGCGTAGAATATTCGACCTCGGTAATGAGTACCAAAAATCAGACAAACAGAAATAAAAATCCAAATTCGCATCATCGTGCCGTGCACGTTCGTATTTAACTCCCTTTCAAAGAATACCACCTAGTCATATACAAAATAAAAACTAAGTATGTAACGTTGAATAAACAAATCAGAATTGCAAGACACGCGCGAAATAAAAAGAATGAAACGAGCCCAACCAAAATACCTCGGTCTCTCAATCTCTCGATAAAAAAACGAAGAATCGCCGGAGCAGGACGAATCGTCCGGAGTTTTACGCAAAGAAACGCGTCGATTATTCGAGATGCATTAGGAAGGAAATGAAAGCGCCGCTGGTGACCGCTGAATCTCGAAAAACATCCCCATGCGGGGGAAAAGATGTGGCATTAGCGCGATACGTGCCGTTGCATGCGTAAAACCGGGATCGTTCGGTAAACAGGGCCGCATAATTTTTCCCGATAACAGTAGCGAGCTGTGCGCCGCCCTACGAAGGGCGAACCGCCGGCTAAATCTGATAATTGAGCTTTATGCGATCGCACGTCGGTGTAAATCCCCGCGAATAAGGCTCCTGGCCCGTGACGCTCCTCCACTTATCTTACATCCGCGCAGCTCGCCAGGCCGGCCCGACTAAAAGGGCCGAGTGCAAAACCCTTCCATCGAGAATGGCCGCGATTTTGGCCCTAAATCGTTTCCACGATACGCGCCAAAGTCGTTGCCTCGTTCGGAGCTGCATTCAAATTGCTACCTGTTATACGGCCATTAAGACCACTGGTGGTTAATCTCTCTCTCTCTCTCTCTCTCTCTCTCTCGTTTTCGTGGGTGAGAATTAGCCGCTAAATTATAAGGGCACGCTTCGTTCGGGGCGGATCGGACGTTATCCGTGGCGCGCTTCAACTTCAAACGATCGTTTTCGCGCGGAAGTGCGATTTGGACAATTTACTCCCGCGCGAGATTGCCGAATTTTCGCGCACCGTATTATAGGATATTGATACGTATCAATTACAATTCGTACGGTGCGTAGAATGGGTCTGTTGTAATCTCGTTTTGTCCGTTGGGCCTTCGACTGTGCGTCGAGTATCGTTTGTTCGATTATGCATTTGTATATCGTCCATGACGGAGACGAATGAGTTGAGACGAATGTTTGATGCAAAGGGATTTTATACGAACGATTGGCGCAAATAATATTATGTTTTAGCCCTTAATCATTGTACACGTGGGAATCGTGATTTTTTTTCCATTCAGGCTGCGTGATTTCGACCAGAACTGCGTTTCGATATCGTGAGGTAAGGGGTTAAGGAGTTTGCTCCGGTATAAAGGCTTAGGAACCGAGGGGAGCGACCTGTCTCGAAACTTCCCTTTGGGGAACGATCTTCTGCGTCGGAATAAACTCGGGGGAAGCTTTAATAGCGCCCTGTTAATCTCTGTGGCAAAATTTAATTGGCATTCCAGCCCGCATGGAATTCCGATCCGCGAGAATGGCTCCGCGTCTCGATTGGATTCAATGGACCCTACCAAATCAAATCGGCTCACGCGAAACCCCTTTCTCCAGACCGACGACTCTCGCTGTTTCGACAAGCGTTTAACTCCCTGTAAACTCACCGCGACTTTTGGCCAATGTACCATTCACGGACCATCCCCAAAATCCTTTCCTCTCGAATTGACGTATTCGATCGTTCCGAATCAAAGGATCGCCTCGCAGTTTTTTTAATATTGCGCGATGCGTCTCTTTACCACTGCTTTAGAATTTTAATAAAAACCATCAAGAATAGATATAAGAATCGATAGCAAATTCGCTATCACGAGATCTGTCTATGCTAAAACCTTAATATAAATCTTGCCGAGCGATGGAGTTAAAAGAAGGATTTTGAGTTTTAAATAGACGAAAAACATTATTGACCAGCTCGAACACTTTTGTGTCGAGAATATTATTATTTTCAAAATACACGGACAAAAGATTTGGAATGTAATATCGAGACCGTTGATTTAAATTTTCCCATTAAAAGTGAACATAATTAAAATGGTCGAATTACACGGTTTGCGCTGTACAGGCACGTGGGATTAGCATGGAACGAGTCGAAGTTGACCCAGCTGACTCCTCCTGCAGCTCGAACAAACAACATTCGATATTCAACAAATAAACAAGTATTCGCGTTATGCTCGCGCGATGCAAATAACATCAACGGATTAACGATCGAGCCTCGTGTATTTCTAGTCAAAGTCGATTCCAGAGAAAGGTAAATAAAATAATTTCACGTATTTATCCGAGGTTCACCGTGCCGGCCGTGTCCAATGGACAACTTGCTCCTGACAATCGTCCTTTGCCAGTGTCCTTTGTACTTGTCCACCGATCGACCCGTCGGCGAGTAATTGCAGGATATATAGGACTCCACGCTCGATAAAGGCGAGGCGGCGGATTATTGAATCGATCAAACGCGACGCGCATACTTTATTTGACGTTCGAAATTGATTGGCCACCGACCAATTCTCCTGTTCCGTATCCAAAGCGATCGATATTAGCCCCGCGTGCTTTCGAATTCCAATTTCGGAAAGGACTTTGCGCCCGATCGCCGACCGGCCCCTCGAAATTCCACCTTCGAGTTTTTATTCGGACGATCGTTACGAGAATTAGCGCGAACATTGCCGATTTCAGGGGAATTTATAGCGCTTTTAAAAATACACAACGCTGCGTTGAAAATAAACGAAAGAACAGAGTTTAGCTAAAGGATAAATCGTTCCAGGAATCGATGTCCAAAACTTAACCTTCTAGAAACATCGATTTCTAGGAATTATTTTCTGAGATACTAATTGTAACAATATGTCCTTTAAGCCTAAAAACAGTGAACACGTTCGATACCTCGACATTCGTTTCCACGCCCTCCCAACATAACATACAACATAATACAAATCTACGAGCAACATTATCAACATTCAATACGATGTACCCTTAGTTTCATAAGTTTATTATACGCCTCGATGTTATCACCGCTCGATTTATCGATTGTTTCCATTTTGTATCCAAGCAATCTTTACCATCCCCGAACGTGTCGAGAAGACTAAAGATACACTATACGGATGATGGAGAATTCGTCAATATCGAACGATTTCCACTCGTCTTTGCTGAACATTTACCAATGATTCGTTTCGAATCCTAACAGAGGAGACGAATGGGGAGAGGAATGGCGGACAGACTGCAGCGCGAAGCGAGAGGCACGAAGGTCGAGAGAGAGAAAATGAGAGAGAGAGAGAGAGAGAGAGAGAGAGAAAGAGAGACCGGTTGGTGAAGGAAAGAAGGGTGTGACGGTCATACCGAGTGGGGTTGCTCGTACCAGGGCACGTCGATGGGTTGGAGGAGGGGCGAGGAAGGGGGCGAAGGATATCCATTCTCGTTCCTACGTGGCAAGTGGATGTTGCGAGAACGAACCGCGGAAGAGAGGCGAATGCCAATGTAGGGGGTAGAATATAGTTCCCGCGAAGGTGCATCGCCTTACATGCACGGGGGCTGTTTTCCGCCGGTGTCGCCGCGGTAGGTGGCTACGTAGATTTACATCCCTTTTATTGTCGCCGGCATACTTGCCCCCGCGAGGCGCGGGGCTTGGATTTTCCACGCACGATGGAATATCGTTATTTCCACCTGGAAAACCCAGATTGTCCTACGTATATCACCGCACCATTGTCCTACGTGCTGCTCGCTCCTTCGATTTATTTTCACCACCAACTGCTAGCGTCATTCTACGTAGGACCGACCGTTCGATGTTGATTTGGAACTACCAAATCTACGGTGTACATATTGCATGGAAATAGTATGACGAAGAAAATATCGGTGATTCTAATTCTGATCTCCAGCGTGGAAGTTCGTGCTTCTTTCCAATGTAGCTCTCACGCGCTGTCGTCTGCCTGCTAAGATGGTTTTCGGTGTACATGCAAGTATATTCGAACGTGGCGTCTAAATGCGCGTTTGCATAATATATTGATATATATATATAATTGTAATAATATATTATATAATAATTGATCGATCAGATCGATCGAAGGTACCGTAACGCGTAAAAAGAGTGAAGGTGAAGAAATAACGATGTACGTAGCCCAGAAATCATTACTCCTGCAGTAACGACAGTAAAATCCATCGCTTTCAAATCGATCCACGATTCTTCGGTAATCCCTATTTTGTGTTTCTCTCAATGTATCGAAGCGTGTACGCGCAAACCATCCTCGACAATCCTCGTAATGCCCTCAACGTGTTTCGCGCCGATACGTGCACTCTTTCATCGATCACGCGTCAATATCCGCGCGTTAATATCCGAGCGCTTTATGCGTTTTGAAATCTTTTTGTAATCAGCGACGAGAAAGCCCGGTAACGGGCTATTATTTAATTTCGATGTTATTTCCAGCCCTTTTCAAATTTTCATATTTCGCTATCGTTCGCCGGCACTCGCGTTTACGCGACACAGCGGCCGATGGAAATTTCCATCAAAGCGTGCGCGATGATCGAGCGAAGGCGGGTTATTCTTTTAAGGACGAATCTCGGGAGGCACGAGCTCGATGCTAACAAAGTATCGCGTGTTCTCCGACGTTTTTTCGGATGGCGCCGTAAATATGATCGCGATTTAGGGAAGAATACGAAGTCGTTCTCCGCACACTCGTAATGTTGCTCTCGAAGACCATATAAATTAGCACGGCTCGCTTTATACTTTGTCCCTCGTAAGGCTTGCCCTGTGTTATTAGCGAACCCAAAGCGCACTGACATTGACCACATCGAGTATGTTGACCTTCCTGATAGTCATTTGTTTATAAACAAGTACCACTATAATCGCTAATGGCATGGACGAAAATGATATAAGGCAGAGACTAAAGAGTTTAGAACGGAATTTAGTGACTGAAAAAAATTGCAGGAGCAGCGTGCAATATTATTTGCATTTTTATAAATCGACATATGGTATAAAGTCGACGTAAAAAATTTGACACATTCTCGCGCAACACCGAGTATAATCTGAGATCCAATAAGATCCGATATCAGAGCGAACTCGTACCTAGATTTTAATCGAGAGAAATATCCGAAACGCGCGGTACAGAGGCATAAAACTTTACGACCAGCCGCCATGGAAGCAGTCCGACTCCTCGATCAAATATTTATCAATGGCCCCATGGATATTCGAGCTGTCCGAATAAAATATAAATGTACATCGCCTACCTGGGTATTCCTCGTGTATCCATAGCCCATAAACCGCTCATCGTGGGGCGGCACAATATCCTTCGCCACGTAAAACGGCTCGTAAAGGAATTCAAAGTTCGTCACGTCGTGACTAACGTAGACCTTCCCGCTTTTCAGGTTCTCGTGGTGCTTGTGCATCGGAGAGACGTCCAGGATCCATCTGAGAGGACCAAAATTCACCTTTAACTCCTAGTCCTTGATTGAATGATATCAGTTCGCGTGCGACAAGTATATTCATCGCAAAAAAATTACATTTTTCACTTCACAACGAACTACTAACCAAAGAGGTTCAAAAACATTACCGATCAGCATCGATTCGAAAAAGAAAGAGACGTGCTTTTTCCCAAACCGTTTAAAAAATCGATCGGGCCATCTTACCTCGTAAAGTTCGTGGCGAATTGATTGTGAATGAAGACCTTCTGATGAAAGGGCCTCGCCAGTCCCTTCCTGGCGAGCCGCACCAGCTCCGTCTTGTTCTGAGGAAATCGAACGCGCGAGTCCAGCTCGTACGTCGGTATCACGTAGGCGCATTTATAACAGGCCTCCGCCCTGAGAAACTCGTCCAGGGCGCTGGTCAGGTTGAAGCTCGGCACTATGTCGACGTCAGCCAGGAACACGTAGTCCGTCTGGCAGTTCTTCCTGGCCAGGTTCCGCATGTGGTTCTGGGGATAGACGTTCCTTATCCTCCAGTTGGTCTGCTCGCTGGAGACGCCGCTCATGAGCTCGTTGAGCGTCGCCTCGGGTTTGGCACAGTCCAATACTTCGGGCAACTCGAAGAGCCGGGGCTGCCTCTTTGGCGGCCTGACCTTTGGAACCGCCAGGGAGAAGGATATCCTCTCTCTGACGGGCTCGTAGCATCGTCTCAGGTAGACGAGGTACTTCTGGAGCACCTCGAATTCCTCGTCGCCAGCCGCGTAGAGGGCGACCGACATCGGGCCTGTCCAGTGGTGGACCGCCTGGACGATCGAGTGGAGCTTCTCGACGGAGCTCTGGGTTGCCAGGCAGACTCGATGGGCCAGCGAGAGGTCCGTGAATTTGGTGCCGACCAGGACGTGATCGAAGGTTCGGTACATCCTACGGGAGTCCCACCTGCCGAGCCTGATGTCGAGTTTGAGGCCATTCACGTCAGCTGGCAAGGGCTGATAATCTTGAGTGACGCAATCTTGCTGCTGCTGCTGCTGCTGCTGCTGCTGCTCCTTGATCAGGGTGCCGAGATTCCATTCGGTGATGGCGTTCACGTCGAGCTCCCTGGGCATGTCGTGCGGGGTGCAGGTGTCGGACTGGAGGAGCAGGAAGGTCAGCAGCATGTTCGACAGAACCAGGACGACCACGCTTGTCAGGCTGAGGTTCCATGGTCGGCATCCCAGCTGGTATGGAATAAGAATCGGTGTATATAGTATATAACAACGCATCGTAATATTCGTAGCGAGTATCTCTTCACGGATTTTGTATAATTCTCCACCTGGTTTCGCGGAGTTAAAGTCGAGCGCACTAAATCGATATTAGCGCGAGGAAATTAATAATTTTAGCCACGGGTATGTGACTCGATGAGTAAAAGGATATAAAATAATAATTAAGTTGACTTAATATTAGGAGAAATTTGAGGAATTACAGTGGAGAAGAATGAAATAGGTAAAACTCGCGAACCGAGGTTACTTCAAATCCTTAATCTCGTTCGTCGTATCCACTCGTTGTCCGATTCTTACGCCGCGCACGGCAAGTACCTCGTGCTGCGAGATAACGGGAGTGAAACGATAAAGAGGCAAGTTGGCCGAGGACGGTTTGTTGCATCTGCCCAAGCCAGACGCGAGCCCGCGTGTTTTACCTCTCTAATTACCGCGTCGACGGCTTCTTGCCGATGCAAAAATTCACTCCTGCCGCCGAACTTTGGCGAACTGGCAGCCGAGAGGGCAGGTATTGCGGTTTAATGCGCCCCAGGGAGCAATGTGTTGCTCCCAGCATGTAAACGTCGCTCGTAAGTATTCTGGCCAAACTTGCGTCCGCGATAAGAACTCGCAAGACAGTCTACCTATATTCGAATCGAGCGAAGATCTCCGGGGGTTGTAAAGTCCGATTATGGGCTGCGAAAGCGGCGTGTTTGAACGGAGCTTCGAGGATCCAACAAGTTGAACCGTCAAAATCGTGTTTACCCCCGAAAGCTCGATGATCGATGATCAAAATTTATTGGGTTGTGTTGGCGGAATTATCCAGAGGAACATTGGACGCGCTGGGGATATCCTTTGGGGGCGAAATTGTGAAAGGAAAGGAAAATAAACTCAAAAGAAAAAAGATGTCAGTTTCTCGAACACACATACATATAATCGAAACCCACCTTAATCACGCAGGCGAAAGAATATGTCCCTTTTTATTTAACAATTTCAATAAAAATCATCAAAGTTCCTTCGAGAAAACTGTTTAATATTCTTAATACAAACCCTCGCCAATGCCTACACACGTTTCAAACGAACCATCCTAGTTGATAGACATACTTTCAATAATTTCACGTATCACATCCTCGACCGAATCGCTTCTTCAACCTCGATTAAACCACCTCGATCTTCCGCCTTGCGATGCTTCGATTCGAACGAAGGTCTAGCGCGGAAAAAAATACAGAGAAGTCAAACCCCGAGAACCCGGAGCTCAGTGTCTAGTGGCTCCAGGTTCGAGCCACTGGTCCGGAAAGCGGCAGTCGGGGTATTCTCGAACAATTAGGGCATAATGACTCAGCCGTGGAAAGTTAGCCACTCTGGTAAAATCCACGGCGGTGAAGATAAATCGTTGGGGCCACCCTCCTTCCCCATGATGCATCACCTCGTGCGATAATGCGGACCACCCTCGCGGGTGCGCGGCCTCGAGTGAAAATGCATCATCTGAAGAGCCTTGACCGACTTAAGAAGACGAATATCCAATGCATTAGGGTCAGGTGCATGGGCAACTCTGGGGAAGGTTGCGCCTTCGACCCTGTCGATATTCACCCTACAGGGTCCGAAGAAGTTTCTCCTCGCTAATGTAAATTATCTCTGAGCCCATCGAACGCATCGCAGAGGTCGTTATCGAAGTGGAAGTGGTGTGGATGAAAGACGATTTGCGGGGATTAGAATGAAAAATGGTGGGAGGAGCCTCGGTTAGAGAGCCTGTTGTTCTTGTATATCGCGCGAGCAGCGGATCTTCGTTGTCGAGCGTATCAGACGCGTCTTATGTTAATAAACAGCATAACAGGTGTGTCATCCCGGTACAAGGATGTCGGATCCTCGATGCACGCGTGGTTGATGGCATTACACGAAGTACATCGGGCTTAGGAAACCTTGTTTCGCGCGCTCGATGTAATTCGAAAGCGATCACCGTTTAATCGGAGACAAGTCACTCCTCCATGTTTTATCAAAGTTTCGCTCTAGAAGATTTCTTGCCGCTGAGGGAGGGAATGTAAATCCTCCGGGCGTACGGATTAAATCCTCCGGCACTGATCGATCGTGGCGCGATGAGACATAAGTGCACGCATTGATTCGTCACTTACATTCTGATCGATTATTCGCGCGATGTAACTTAATCGCGCGTCTCTTCGAATTGCCTCTCTCGTAAACCGATCGTTTAATCATAGAATAGTAAACACCATACGTTATCGATCGGTCAAATTTGCCAATCATGATATACGATACATATAATTTTCTCCACAAAAAAAAACTTCACACAAAAAAATAAATACTAAAAAATAAATTCTACGTATATTAAAAAAAAACCAACGTATAAAAAAAAGATCACCGCCTGAATTATTGAAAAAAAAAATCCCAAAGCTCGATAGCGATACGATAAAGCTTAAATACGTGAGAATCGTGTATGATGGCTTCAAAGCTGACAATCCGAGCAGCGGTGGTAAGTTCGATGTTAATCCATACACGCGCTTATTATCAATCACCGTTCCTCGTTATCAATCGCCATATCCAACAGTCTCCAAACTTGGGTGCATCCGCCGCGGTGGCTCATCCGACTGGAGGAAACGGTTATCGAATGCATTAGAGGCGTCTCGCGTGCACGTGCGCCACGTGGACGCACGTGCATCGGTACAAGAAGGAAGCTCCCACCCACGCCGCTGCTGACCCTGTCGATATATCCGCACCGCCTCGAAATATATCGCGCATACGGCTCGAAAGCTTCTGTGTACGAGCGGTGCATTACACGCTCTTGTGTCAGGGGAACATCTGTACCGGATCGATATGACAAATGTTGCGGGGGCTCAAGGACGTGCAACACCGACGGCCGACAGCGACGAGCCGAAGGTCCGCGAAAGCGATATCGGCGCCTGGTGAAAGCCTCGCGATAAAGAGCACCGAAGAGCACGAAGACTACGATTTTCCACGCGATGGGACCGAGGATATGGTTTGGCACTGGTAGAGGAGAGTCGCCTAATGCGTACTTGTTACCTAAATCGTGCCGACTCATTTTTTTTTTGGTAACCGATTAATGCTTGCGAGTTTTGATAGTAAAAATCTAAAGGGTGTATTTTGGAAAAATCGTACTTTAATAACGTTTTCTAAAATTACTCAAATCGATCTTTTAATTGTATTTTATACGTGGAATGTTTATTTAGAGGATTTCTGAAAAGATAAGAGTATAATTGTAAACAACGATTTTAATAAAGATGTGTGTTTAAGAGATATAAAGAATCCCTTCATGATTCTGGTAATGTTGCGTGTCGTGATATCTAGTGCATTGTTATAATTCTGATTGAGGGTAATCAGTTTGAAAGAAGTGCATATTCGGTGACGAGAAATTCATCTTGGTACACTAGCTCATATTGCGAATGTTATTATTCTTGGTATAGCGCAGACTATACCAGCACCGATATTTTAATGTCGCGGATAAGGAATATTCTGCTTTTAAACCGAATCTCTCGAATGAACCTACTGTTTTTAGCGGTCATCCGGATGCTAGAAAAAAATTACGAAAAACGTTGAAAACCGATCGAGTCACTCGTATGGCCGAAGGATCGCGCTGTTCAAAGTTTATCGCAAAATTCGTTTTTCGCATACTTCCCCAACTCCCTTCTCGAATATCGCGCTTCCTTTTAGCCTCGTATTTTCATTTCATCTCTCTGGTTTTTTCTTCATTTTCATGGCTGCTCCTGGTGTATCACCATTACTCTCCACGGTTTTCGAGAGAAAACTCGAAATTCCCCACAGGCTCGGTTTGCTTTTTCAACCGCTGGCTTGATACTCCGGCACAAAGTGGACCGTTTCAAACCTCGTACTTTCCTACCGGTAAGACACTCCGCTTCCAATATTATTGTTTATTTAATATTCGGCATTCATCTCTGTTACAGTCGCCTCGGGATCTACTTTATTCCACTAAAAAAAGTGCGAAAGGACTGGATAAAAGGAATAAAGGACGAGTAATATTTGCGGAAAGTCTAGCGCTTAAAATATGACGAGAAGTCTTATTGGTAAAAGTGCCGTCTTATTCTAAAGTTCTTGCATCGCGCATCTATGGCTCTGAAACTTACAAAAAAATAGATATATTTATTTTCGGAGAAAGAAGCCTTCCCTATGAAAAATAACGGTAAAAAGTAAAAGAAAAAATACGGTCTTATTCCTCGACCATATAATCCCAAAATCGTGCAAAACTAAAAGAATCGATTGTACATAATTTTTCCCGATGCAGAAGTTCCAGTGACGGCTCAGGGGCGCTTACTATTACGGGAAACCAACGGTGTAAAAAAGAACAGCAGTTTTTTCTTCGACCATGGTACTTCAAAATCGTGTAAAAAAAAAAGAGAGAACAGTCGGTTGTACGTAAATGGCTCCGAGGCAGAAGTTGTCGCGGCGGTTCAGGGCGCTCGCAATAATGGTGCAATTACCGCGCTAAACGGAAGAAACAGATTGCAGGTATAGCCAGGCGGCCGCCAAAGTGCACCGTGAAACTCCGCTGGGACGAAATTTTCCCCTGAAACAGCGCCGAGAACCATAATGGATCGTATGACTTCCTCTGGCTGTGTTAAAATTGAGCCGGTATAAAGCCTCTTCCGTTGCCAGTATTCGATAAATAAAACACTTCTACTTGCATTGCGAGGATAATGCAACGCGGTCATCTGAAAAGCCTTCCCTTCGAAATTACGTTCGATTCTAAGCGCTTTGTGCTGATTAGAAAAATTAGAGGTTTTTTTTTAATTAATTTTAGACACCGCCTGCTAAGGTCATTTGACCTAGGATCTACTGCTTGAGGTTGGTTGTGAACCATCAGAACTTCGTTCTAAATGAAGGTATTTTCCAGATTCGTAGATTATTGTAAATCGATATACTGCACGTTGATTTAATTGTACGAATCCTGCTGTAAGTACGAATGTACGCTTCGTGTTTGGAAACATATATATTCATATATATATTTCGACAAGTAATTTATCGATCGTCTTTGTATTTATTTATCCTCTTTCGATTATACATCGATGAGAAAAGTCGCTCTTCGTTGCCACAGCTTCGGATTTTAATGGACGATAGTAGGAATTTATTGAAGGATAGGCAGAATTAGGGAAAGCAGCCGAAAGTTTATTGCTTCACGTGCACAATATTTGAAATTGATCGACAGCAAAAGTACGCGGTCTCCAGTAATACTCGATATAGAATCGCGAGGGCATAGCTCGATTCATCGCGTTAGCATTTAACCCTTTGATTTCGACATGTTTCGAATCTGACCGCCCTTTGTTGCTGCCTTTAACAATCACTCCGAACGGTCTATTTTTTGGCAAACGGTCTTGCAATACCGATCGACCATTGAACGAACAGCCGCAGCGGGTTTAACTTTGGTACGGACGTCTATTCGATGCATGAAATGCATTTTCGAAAAACGAGAGTGCACGCTCGAGGTGAAATGGAAACATTATTCTGCATACAAATAAAAAGTTTGTGTATATATAAAATATTACCCAGAGGAATATATTTTAAGTCGAAGCGGTTGTAGTATTTCCTACAAATAAACAAGGCTTTAGTTATCACGGATGGAGAGAATAAGGATATTTTTGTAAGAAATCAATTTCTCCGTCATCGACGCCTCTCGAAGCCAAACAAAATAAATGGGGCAGCACTCCATTTCCAGGAATCTGGTATTACGATATTTATATTTCAATCTTTAATTCAAAGAAAGCCATTCGCGAGGCGAATTATTTATTCACCTCTGATATTTCAGTAATAGGTGTACTAATATGGAACACTTGCTCGTCCGTCGATTCTCGAGTATTCTTTAGACACAGATCGAACACGCCTGTTTGTCCGTGCTTTACACAGCATTACATAATTGATCGATGTACAACGTTTATACGTGTACAATAATCGTGTACAATAATCCACATACTCCTCGAATCGAAAAGTTAACCGTCTACTTCCGCCCGCTTCCTTCAAGAAATGATTATCTCCTTGTACCCGAAGCTCACCAAACACTTTATGATTTTAATAATTGCCATAATCTCCTACGTGCAACACATTTTGCAACTATATCTATCCTTTTAATAATCCCTCCTCTTCCTTCGAGCAATCTACCCGTAATAACGTCCGCCTCCAGAGCACTTCGTAATTTCCCAACAAGGGGTTTTGTTCCCTCAAACTTAAGAAATATTATACCAGCTATATTATTGAATGTATAAAAGTTTTTCCACAAAGACCTGTTTCTACATTTACAATAAACTCCCCCCTGTAAGGACTACTCGGTCGGCCTTTCAAGCGAATTATGAAAAAAGATGTGCGCCCGTTGCAGCGAAGATTTCCAAGGAGCAAATCTAACCTCGCGCGCACGGAACCGTAAAAACGCGCCTGGAGAAAATCCTCGAGATGGTAGCTGGTACCCGAGGGACGGTACCTCGTCGCGCCTACGCAGACGTATTAACTCGTCGTGAGGCGAGGCGAGGGAAAGAAAAAAAGGGAGGAGAAGGGGGAAGGAAAAGACGGCGGGGGAACGAAGAAAAGGTCGGATGCTTCTATATTCCCTCTGCTTGGTATTTGCATGCTATTACCCCTCGGCGAAATTCAAGGGGCTTGCATTTCGCAGAAGCACGGCGGACACTCGTGCCAAATTGCGAAAGGACCGCATCGCCGACTAATATTTGTACGCGTCCGAGTGCGCATTCGGAAATATTCGATATCAAAGTCGCGCCGTGCGGATCTCTGCGTTTAATTGCCTCCTCGGGACATGCTTGGGTTTCTTTTTGAAATCTCGGTCCACGTTAATCCGTTAATCGGGCAGTGTGATGGCGGTAAAGGCAAGAGGGATGCTTTCCCGAGTGAATAAAATATAAAGATCCGACAATGGTCTGGGGAAGATTATGTGCTTAGGCCGTGCTGCGAGACTTCTAAGAATGATTATTTTATCACTGTTTTCGAGCAACTTCTCTCCCTGAATGCGGAGCAATTTCTGAATTACGAGTTACTTTTCTTTTTCGATTAATATGTTGAGCGTGGTGTCTTATAATAAGTAATCTTCACGATGGAGATGTAAAGAGGAAGAATCGAAGAAGCTCTTGAACTGATTGGAGGAGACGAAGGAGAATCGCTATGATCGATCGCGGGGGAATATTATCATCGATTTAGTCCGATCAACGAGCCGCGCGTATCGTGGCCGATAAATGTGCGCCCGTTACACGGCTAACCCATTATCAAATTGTGCACTTGGGCTTTCATTAGGTCGCACTCGAACCGCAGTGCAAGCTTTCGTACGCTGCGGGACGAGAGCACCGTACGCTCGTCCTCCTGGCGTGTTTTCGAGCTCGATAACACGAAACTCTTGTCTTCCTATCCGACTCCAATAATTAACCGTGGCGTAATTCAACGCGAAGACCAATATGTCGGCGCGATGGAATCTACCTATATTATATAATTTTTCCTCTATTATAAGAAGATCCACGTGTTCAGAACCACGAAGCGCAATTTCTTTAATCGATAAAAAAAATTAAGATGCAAATTTTTCGCGTGCGTGAATGTACAAATATTTGATACATATTGATGAGTAACAATAACGCCAAGGGTGATAAAGCGTTAAATATACACCCGCACTGTATCGTGCCAAATAATCATTCGCGCGACTAACCGAATTTTTCCCCTTTTTCCTCGTTCCATATTTCGGCCAATATGCGGCCCCAAAAATCCTGCACTACAGTCCCCACTGTATCTCAATATTTGATGTACACGCGGCACTATTGGCATTCGCATTCTACGAGCAACGTAACTTCAACACCAAAAGCGTCGAAAGTAACAGGCACCATAATCGTCCCTACGACCAACCAAACTATTTTCCTTTTCGCCTTGTTTTCATTTTCGACCGATACACGTACAATCCTACATCCAACTCTCTACCGCACCTCAATATTCCATATACATAAACTACATAAGCTTGTAAAACACAAGCAATCCCCCCACGTAACCAACACCACGATCGCCCGTACGACTAACCGAATTTTTCGCGATCTCCCTCATTCTCGATTTCGACCGATATGCAGCCCAAACAATCCTACACGGAACTCTCCATAGTGCCTCAATATTTGACATACACGTACCGTTAGGATTTGCAAAATACAAACCGATTAATCCCACCGCGTAACGCGCACGATGATCGCCCCTACGACTAACCGAATTTCTCCCCTTTTTCCCCGTTTTCGATTTCGGCCGAGATGCAGCCCGAAAAAACAGCGGCGCCCATGGAGCGTAACTGCAGTGGGCCATTGCAAAACCGATGGTTCCGGCCGTCCAGTTTTACAATTTCCGCCGGAGAGTGAGCTGAATTTGACCGAAAATCGCGGCCCGGCCGTCAGGGAGGGCGGCTCTTCCGGGGGTTGGGGATTTCGGGGGTTGGCGCGGCACTGGTGGGCCCTGGAGGGGGGCGGAGGGGGGAGGAGGGCGGAGGAGGGATGCGCCGATGCGTCGAAAGAGCGGCGGCGAGGGGCCGGCGGCGTTCGGCCGGTTAATAGGGGCTGCATTTGCAACGGCCCGGTTAGCCGGCGATCGCAAGGCCGATTCTCAAAGGCTGCGGATCCGCCGGCTACGGGGTGATTTGCGAAACGCCCCTGGACGATGCTGAATACGGAATTATGAGGATGCACGGCGCTGAAAAGTAATTCTAGGCGAACGAGAGTAATGTTCTTCGATTATGGTAAAGTGGATTTAATCGAGGAAGTATATAGATGAACGTTGCAAGCGGAGAATTGTAGCGGTTGTGCCGAGTATTTCTATGTTTATTTGGCACTGGGCGGTAATATGTACGAAAGGCTCTGGAATTTTAATAGGGTGATTTTACGATTATAAATTAGGGTGCGCTGTCAAACGTGTTTAAAGACCGTTGGTTTAGCGGATGAAGACGTGGAGTTGTGGGAGAAATGAACAATGTTGGTAGACTTCAAACGTCCGATCAGTGATCAATGTACCATCTCTTTCTACATTCGGATTGGACTCGGATCTGTTGAAAACCTTGACGAATTCTTTCACGTGTTTCGTCAGTGCCAACATGAAAGACTACTTAAAAGTCGCTTAAAATGATAAAAAGAGTAGAAATTCGAAATAAAACTACCGAAAGATTCAAGACAACTTATCCACGCCTCTTTATAAAAATCCTCTAAACTCATAACGTCGCACTTTCGAAAAGATTCCTTCCCTCGATGGCAGTGCACGAACGATTGCGTAAACCCAATTACCTTACCCCCCGCCCTCTTCTCTCCCGATAAATATTCACGCAACGTCCGCACCGTGTCGAGCCAGCGATCGGTAGCTTCGGTGTTAACCAGTTAACTGCGGAATTTATCCTGGAACGCAAAGCAGCAATGAGAGGCTCAATTATTTTACGATAGATATAAAGCAAAGTGACGAAGGATTATATTTTTATTCGATGAGACAATAGTTTTTCCGCAAATGAGTACTTGCTGTAAATGATAATTCTTTATTTAACACTATGAGTATAAGGGTCAACCGCGTGGACAGAGAATTTAGGACTGACGTGTATACACGGCGAACGCGGTTAACTGGTTAAAGTATCTCCTACTTATTCCGAGACACCCCGTATATGCCGAGGCAGAGTTTTTCCCGTAGTCCGCGAGGGCCAGAGGCGCGAGAGAGGCTTCGCCGTGGCTGGAAAAGGGCGAGGGGGAGGGGTGGAAGGAGGGGCAGGGCGGCCACGAAGATCGGGGGCAGGGATAAAGGGTAAATTCCGCCTTTCAATTTTGCTACAGTCCCATTTTACTTCTAGCTCAGTGCCCGGATGCCGCGTTACCGGCGTTGCAACGTCGGCGGCACCGTAACTTAGCTTCGGGATAAACTGAATACCATTCATTACGCCAGATCCCCCCCTTCCCCCCTACCCCCTTCCAGCCCCTACCCCTCCGCTCCTTCGAGCACGGACGGAGCGTCGAAGGCGGCGCCGGTGAAAAGCTGAGAATTGGAAATTCTTTGAAACTCCCTCTTTCCTTTCTTTCGGCCCGCTCTCTCTCTCTCTCTCTCTCTCTCTCTCTCTCTCTCTCTCTCTCTCTCTCTCTCTCTCTCTCCTCTCCTTCGGCCTCCTCGACGTATCCGCACTTCTGTACCGTGGGATTCCCCGCGAATACGCCTCTCTGAAAGACCCATTGGCGGGGAGATGCGGTCGGCGATAATAAACGAATTGTACCCTCCGCCCGCGCGCCTCCCTCCTTTGGCCGAGGAGATAAGCGAGCGTGCGTATTATCGAACCCCTCGAAAAATCTCCGCCGAGCCGCCCTGGCCCGCCCGGAGATTCCGCGATGCTGCGCGAGTTTAGCTGGAAAGCCCGAGATAAAACTCCGGCCGCCAACGGGGAGAAGATTACCCTCCGCCATTCTGCGGCCCGGGAACGACTTCGTCGATTACGCATCGCGAGGATCGCGATTGCGGGTAGAAGAGTATCGCCGCGTACTTCTCTCGCGCGATGTAACGGGAGCGTATTCCTACGTAAGATATTTTTCGTAAGATCGAAGCTTATTCGCCTATCTTCGTGTCTTCTTAAATTTTTTAAGTGTCCCTCTTCGAGAATTGCGAGTGGTCATGAATTATAGCATACGAGCAAAAACGTCGGCCGTCTTCAAGTCCACGCGTGATAATGAAACGAGTAACTTCATTTCTTTACGGTACTTCCTTCCAAATTTCCCTCTCGCATTATACATGCGTGGCTTCGCGATCCCTCTCCTTTCTCTCCGAATTCACGCTTCCGAAAAAATCCGAGTTTCCAGAACACGACCAAGGCGGCTGAAAGCCAGACGCCGCGAGGCCGCGGCGCGGAAAGCTTTCGCGCGTAGGAAGTTCGGCCGAACTTACTCGGTTATTTCAATCCAAGTCGTGGAGTGCAGGGCCGCCGGAGGAGGAAAACCACTTGTGGAGGATGAGCACGGCCGAAAGGAGCGAGTGTCGGCGCTAATGTTTATCCCTTTTTCCGCGAGGGCCCGCAGGGTTAATTAGCCGCTCTTTATCCCGATGGTAAGAAAGGTAATTACTTGCTTTCGATGAAAGCGCGTTGCGTGATGCGGGAGGAGGCGGAGGGGGGAGGAAGGAGCGGATAAGAAGGTGGAGGGGAAGGGAAAAAAGGGCCAGAAGGAGGGAATCTCCTTCCGGTGCACGGGCATAACTGTCGTCGTAGAAAACCATGAGGGGCCACTCCGGCCGAGTGGTGAACCGCTGCAATTAAACGAATGCCGCTCCTTCGTCTTCCCCCTTCCACCCACCCTCCCCTCCTTCCCCTTCTTACGTCTTTACGCGATAATTAGCACGTCTTCAATTTTCCCCCCGGCGCACGTATTTGCCTTGCACAACCGCCGAGATAATTAAACAAGCCGCGATTCTAAAATCTGCCACGGGCAGACGGAAGTGGGAAAGAAAGGACGCGGCTCGCGCAGGGCGGATGGAGCTCTGGGCGCAGCGGGGGAAGTCGAGGGTTGGGGCTTGGAAGGCACGGATGTACGTTCGTCTTTAAGCCTCTCCCATTCCTGAGAATTGTAAATCGTGTCAAGAGACGAGGCGCGTGCTGCTGCCTCGGTAATTAGACGGCGACCCGCGCGCATCTCGAGAATGGGTGGCTGGCTGGTACGTGTAAGGACCGTTTAGCACTTTGGGTTACAGCCGCGCGATCCCTTGGAACGAGAAGCCGCCACGACGGAGTCTTGGGCGAGATTAACGCTAAACCTACGGAAACGATCGAAATTATCGGTCTGTGCTTTCTTGCACGATCGCTGTACCTAAGTATCTGGGTATTTTTCGAGATTTTTCACGATTCTATGGCGGTCTGAATCGTTTTATCGATCCAGCGATATCTCTTCTTGGAAGGCTTTTTCTTTAAGGATATACGTGGTGTACGTAAATACGACTAGAAAGTGCTTGGTAGGTTTGGTGTTAGGAGAGGAGATACTGGATATCGTAACGGAGTTTTCGCCTTGAACCACTTTATGTATGAAATTTTCTATCGATTGGAGGTGTAATCCTTTACTTCAAAAACGATCGATACTATCGTGATTTTTTCAGGAGTAAGGAGTTTTATTGCTCTCCTTGCCTCGAGGGTCAATGACCGAAGTTTGTTCGGTTCAAGCGCGAATTTCTCTTCTCGTCTTGGAGATCGATAACCGAAGTTGAATGAACCGAGTTGAATTGAAGCGAAGAGCGATACGCAAAATTTGCTCCTGGATCGAATAAACTTCGGTTATTGACCATCGTGACTTTTTGTCGTTGGTTTTTCTTTATACGAAACAAGGAGTTAATGGTTTCTCTATACCAATTGATTGAGCGATATAAGTAAGAATATCGAGAGCTTTCTTCTTCTCGAAATTAGCTCTACTTTCTCTTATAGTATTTCCATCGAAATAACAACTTTACATCGGATATCTTTGCATCGTGGAAGGACTTAAATTGCAGGAGGATAAGTTTCATTTGATAAGGGTTCCTTCGCGCAGCGCATTAGCCCAGTTTGCGCGTAGAATCGAAAAATTATTCTCGAATTGCATTTGGACAGAGAGGCATTCGCGATTCGCAAATGCTTTGTGATCTCGCCTGCGAAAGTCTTGAATAATGATGATAGTTAAAAGGATTCTTGAAAGCGTTTCAGCGAGGCACCGAGGGGGATATCGAAGATTTGAAAACAGCGGAGGAAGCGAGAAGGGTTGTAAAAGGGATGGTTATACTCGGTTAAGGAGGTATGAAGGCGCTTGATAAATAGATAAGAAGGAAAGGTATTCCGTTGAACGGTCCTCGGCGAATCGACCAAGCGTTCAAAAAAAGATCAAGACAATTTGGATTTTCTGATTTTCTCCAGATACCGCCGCCCCGAATATAACTTCGATGTTATCGCCTGGAATAAAACGAGCGCGTTTTTCCTAGAAAAGAAAAGATTCATCGAGGATTAAGGAACGGCGGTGGGTTCGGAAAAGGGTAAGAAAATTATTAATCCCCTTTGAGACGTTGGATCAAAGCGTCACTAATTTATTAAAAAACTTATTAAAAACAAGTACTTATTTCCATTAAAAAAAAATATATATATATTTTACATCAAAGAGTGCTTTCATGAATTTTTCAATACTCTATTTTCTCCCACACGTATACTGCAATGATAATTCTACGATCGCAAGAAATCTCCGAATCCATCGAAGCGGGGTCAGGCTATAATGCGATGCTTTCGATTTGCATATCCGGCGGGGAGGTTTCACCGAAAACAGTCGGAAGCGATAAAACAAAATATAGCGCAATGGGCCGCCGCCGAAAACACTTCGAAAATGTATTGAAAACACTCGAAAATGATTGAAATCAAACAAGTTACGAGAGGCGCGGACCGGGGAAATCTATCTGTCGCATCGGCCGCACACCCGGTGGCGCAGATCGTACGAGTGATTTTGGATACTCGACTGCCGGTAGATACTATCTGCCGTTGCTGGCGGCCCAGGACAACCGTGCTGGCGAGCGAATCGATCGTTTCGAGCTCGATATACTCCCGACAATTTCGTATTTTCGCAGGAATTAGCCGATTATACCGCGAATCTTCGTGTCCATCGGTATTCCCAATGCGATCCTCCGATGCGCGCGTCACTGTGCTTTTTTAATCATCGAGTAACAACCGCGAATCGGGGAGATCGATGGCGATCGACAATTGTTCCCGGTTAAAAAATACCTTTCGAGGATTTTAATAAAAACCAAATGCTCTCGGTCGGACTACCGGACGGACAGCGGGTTGTGATTGTTTTGCCGCGTTTGGATTGCTATGCGCGTACCACGGGGACTGTGCGCTACGAGAGAAAAATCAGATGGACGAATCGTTCGTCCATAGAGGAATATTTTATCTCGTTATTCCCAACCGTTATGCAGGGATTAAGAAATTTTCCACGATCGTCGAGTTTTAAGGTAACGACAAATTTTACATTATTTATCGCTGTACAGATTCGTACTTCGAAAGGTGCGACTCGACGATTTGCCATTAACAACGCGAGCCGCGCGAGAATCGATGATTCACTATCCGCTAGCAGGTAACGGATACTTCATCCAGCGAGGCGTCACGGTCCTCCAGGCGTCAAAAACGATGCAGCAAGCGGATATACTTTGCGCGATCGGTGTATCCTAATTGAAATTAATGGTCGGCCATGGTGCGACGAGCTGATAAATAATAATGATCCCGCTATTATCCAGTGCCGTCGAGGAAGTGCGGCTGGAGCATTGAAATGGACGAATGCGTAATCGCGCAGGGCGATTTCCAGGCGCGGAGGAAAGTTCGAAACGCGAATAAAATCGCGATCGACGGCGATCCGGCATTCAGGGAACTCTATTTATGCGCCGTAAGCGAGCATTACGCCGCCGACAATTACTTTGATAGCGAGTCATTAGGTAAGCTGCCATAACCATAATCTGATACGAGATTGCTACGAGCAGTGGCAGTCACGCACGTAGTTACAAACCTGCTGCTCCTGCCGCTCTATGAAACTTACATTGAAACGTTAATGACGCGGAAAATATTAGCGGCACTCGGCAGATACGATCGGGTTTTAAGGAAGCGAGAAGCGCCGTTAAATTACGGAGCAGACGGCGCCGAGTCGGGGATCCTGTCGTTCGGATCTTGAGCCAACGACGTGGCTCTTTCGCGAAATGTCCACCTTTTGGCGCTTTAACGCACTGTTTAAGTACGTTTAACGATACCAAGTGCGAGGCAAATCGTAATAAGGGTGTGCGCCAGAGCTAGTGATTACGAGATATCTCGTTCTGGTGGGCTGTAAGTTCGAGATGTACCTAAGTCCTAATGTCGTAGTGCGAATCTTTCTCTCCATTATTCGCTTAGATCCTCATTAATACCTCTCGATAATTATATTTTGTAACCGATTGATATTCGACTTCGCAAAGTTTTGCTCTCGGCTTTGAATATAATTTGGACGATCAAGGCGAAACTTCGCGTTATTGGCGTTACATAGTAGACCCTCGAATTTTGCAAAGATAAACTTTGAAAGTGGCCAATGTAGTTGAGTGAAAGATTTAAATACAAAGTAGCCGATATTCTTCTCACGATCGGATATGTAGTATGACTCTGAGGAGGGCTGTAAAACGAATATTAAAATTAGCGTGGATTATCCGTCCCGATGGAGGGTGCGCCAATTTTGTAATGCACATTTCGAGCATACTTGTCTATAATTCCGTGAAGCGCTTTCGTGCGACGATTTATCGTGAAGGAGAATACGCGTAGAAATTAATTCCGCGATGTGCAGAGCCGCAGACTCTCTAAATCCAGGGGATTTTACTTGCAGAGCTCATTTCGTCCATTGAATCGTCCCTTGCGGCGCATTTCTTGCGGTAATTACCGGCCAGACGGACGAAGCTCGTCGATTCCGCTCCACTCGCTGATCGCAATAATTGCCGGCGGAATATATCGCCGCGCCTGAATATCCTCCGCCGTTTAATTCCTCAGCAACGGAAGAGTTTGATACGACGCAAATACGATGCCGATACACGTTCATCGTTCGATCCTTCGAAGGGCCAAACTTTTGTTCATCGAATATGCGAGCCAAAAATAACGTCGAAAGTAACATTGACGTGATTTGTCACGCGTGATTGGATCCCTCGTTCGATCACGTTTTATTCGGTTCATATAGAAGGCGATGCGGGAAGTCGGAAATAATAAAGTACAATTCGACTACCTCTCGATAATTTATACAGGAAACGGCAGATACCGATCGATCAATAATCGTGAAATCCATATTTCGAGCAGTGCTGACACCGTGAAATAAATATTTTGAAAACACCTTTCCACGCTCTTCTCACATCCCTCCTCTTTCTCACATTCCAACTTTTCTACACGTTTCAAGAATCGATCAACGCCGAACCTTCCGGTCCACATTTTTCGCCACATTTTTCTTTGAATTATTACAAAACCTTGAAATAAAATATTTTCAGAATTTTTCTTTCATTTTGTTCCAGCGCATTGATGAGCGCATCAAACTTATCCCCCTGCTTCTTTGTCTTCTTTCTAATTAAGAATACACTTAGCATAACTAAATACGTCTGCACAGTGGCTGGTAGGCTTAGCGTTAAATACGAAATAAAATCGAGCTCCTTCCGTACACCGTCCGGGGTCAGGCCAAAGGTTCACGCACGCGTCGGCATCCTCGAGGAGGTCGAGCCAGCCTTCGCCAGGCAATATCGCAATGATTATTTCCTCGCCCAGGGCGTACCAATTAACGACCTCGGGCGGCCTGTCGTGGGCGCACATGTGCAGCCGAGCACGGAAAAGAGACAGGGGGAGAAAGGCGGCGGACAGAATAGGAGCAGGAGGAGATAATTCTCATTGTTTCATGCCGGACGCCCCGCAGGCGTCCGCCACTTCAAAGCCATTCGGCTCTCCGTGGCTCTCATCGAACCAGGGTCCGGCGGTTAATGAACCGGCCTTCGGCAGTGCAACGTACGGCCAGGAGCCTCGCCAAGTACCGTGGGACCATTATCCATTTACATAAAGGGCCACGGTGGCCGGGCTAAGGGCTAACGCCGTTTCGCTTAGCCTCGCAGAGTATCCTCGTATCTCGATGCGTATAACCCTTTGCACACGACTGAGATTTTCTTCCGCCATCGATGCATTAACGTGAAACTGCAGGTGGGGCGATAAACTCTATGTTTTTGTTTCGGATAATTAATTATGTGTTTTTGTAGCGTAAAGGAGGGGGACTCTAGGGTATCGTAGATGTATTAGGTTGGGAGAGAAATGATTGTTGTAGGTATTATTACGTATAATCGATAAAATCGCGATTATTTCTGCACTAGGTTTATGTTATTTTGAAGAAATAACGAAAGGAATAATGTAAGGGAGAATAAGATGGAAGAAATCGGTGTGTCGTCAAATAGTTTGTCCATTCGAAATCGATGCTATGGAAAATAGTGACGCGTCGCGATCGTAGGAAAAGCACTTTAAGTCAAAGTTGGTCCGCGTATCGTACGTTAGGGCCAAAATGCGTGTTGGGGTTGAATCTTGGCCTGCCAGGAAGCAATGGTCACGCGAGACACGAAAGAATATTATCGGACGAATGTATCTCACGAAATTTGTTCGATTTACGGCCAACGCGTGACGCCGGACTAAACCAGGTGTGAGCGATTGAAACGTCGAGATACGCCTACGCGACTCTAACGATACGCCGACCAGAAAAATAAAAATGTTTCGACACTTCTCTTTTCCCCCTTAAAGTCACGAAAACGCTCTCCGCGGTCCTCCGAAATTTGCGTGAGAAAATATTTTACCAGCTCACGGTTCACTGCAGATCGAATGAAAATATCTATATGTAGGATAGAAATCATCGACGTATCGAAGGCATAACAAGTCATTAAGATCAATAATAAAAGATCACAACCGGTAAACGTACGTAGCATACGAGAAAAACCGTGATATACGATTAAACGCCGATAAGAATTCACGAGCATCGATATTTACAAAGTATCCAAATTCGCGTTTCTACATTTTCCAAGTGCACTTTTGTCCAATCTTTACCACGATTCTGCGTGCAGAAATGATTTATTTAACACGACAGAAATTGAGCGACAGCATAATCACTCGTCAAGCGCAAAAACACGGATATGCTTGACACGGTGCGACCATCGACGCGCCAAATACGGACTGTCGATGATACGTATTATCGGCATCCGGTGTCAGGCCGGTAACGTTAAACCATGGACAAGGCCGCGCCGTCTTATCTGCATTGTGTTAACGCGCATTCGCCGACTCATCAATAATACACGCTAGGAAGTGCCTACGATAAGCCGTGCCAAGTGTGTACGACATAGAATAACGATAGCGTTACACGAGAATAATGGACGACACGCAAACCGATCGAGAAGCCGTGAGTGTTCCGCGAGCACGACGTCGACCACCGCTGCAAGATGGGGATCAAAGTAAGATCAGTTTCACCCACGTCTCTGATACCGTCGGGCGTTTCGGATACCCCAGAGAACCATTTCGATCACTTCGATGAATCGTAATCGTAATACCACTTGCGCGTTCAAAAAAACGATATTTCGTCCTTCGAGTTGGCTTTCGGTTACTATCTCATTTCCCAAGTCGATCAATTCCATTAGACATACAGTAAAGGAAACTTATAAAATCGATTATTTAACGTATACCAAAACCAATTAAAAATCCCCGAAACAACCATACGAGTCACTTCCAAACCACTATATCCACGTAAAAGCTGTAAAGAACCATCCTTATTTCGCCCAAAGACATCTCCAACCTACAAGCTCCCACACGGACCTTAGAAAAATCGAAGATCAACCAAAATCCTTCAACGAAATCATACGAATCACTCCTCAAATCACCGTTTCGATACCAAACCCATCCTCGAGTACGAAAGAGAAAGAAAACACAGGATCACACCAAGTCGAACCCAGCGACGCACGTGAGGCCCACGACGCGGCTCCCATCCGCAGGCCGAGTGGCGACATCTCGGCGGAGTCGGCCACTCGGCGGCGCACGGATCCCCTTGAAAGCTGGGGAAAAGGGGGTCGGCGAGGGGCGGCGCGGGGCGTCGTGCGTGTCGCTGGCAGCCGCGATTTCGCAAACTCACCTGAACCATTGATGTGTGTTGGCACGCGAGGCAGACCTCCTCCCCGCTCGGTGGCGGCGGCCCTGCGGCAAGATCACTCCGTGCCAAGCCCCGTTGGCCGCGTTCTCTGTGCATTCGTCGCCACCATCGGGCCTCGTCCGCCACGCTCGGTCCACCGCGGTTGCTCCGGGAAGACGGCTGGCACGTAACCACCCCGGCCCTCGACACGCAGGTGCGTGACCGCGGTAGACGCACTCGCGCACAGGCACGCTCGAGCACGGCCGCCGTCGGCTTCCACCCGGGGACGATTAAAAAAAAAACAACGTGCGCGCCTTTATTTACGCCTAGGCCGAATTATCGGTCGCCTCCTTAGTTCACCGGCTCGGCTGCGGGGGCGCGGCCAAGCGCGCGCGCGCATGCGGCTGGGCGCGCCCGCGCGCAACCGGTGGATCGATTACCCTTTGTCGAGGGCGCTGAGAGGGGAAACGAAGGGGCGGGACGGTGGCGAAGGTTCTCTGGGATTTTCGGGGGAAATCGAAGGAGGGATGCGGAGAGTGGAATTTGCGTGAGGAGACTGAATTCGAAGGTCGTCGATCTGTTTACGTTTGTTGTCGTTACTCTTCTTTTCCTCGTATCCTGAGAGGGTAATGAAGAGAGACATCGTGCGCGGGGATGTCGTGGAGGGATGGCGATCGATGCTGGAAATTGTATTTTCTTTTTTTATATTCTTTTTTCGACACCGACTGCTAAGGTCATTTGACCTAGGACCAACTGTTTAAGCTGGGTTCGAAATGAGCAGAGCTACGGTGTACATTGGTGGAAATTAAAGGAGGATCGAGGCGAGGAGACGAATCGTGCGATACAACCTCGCGATGATTCAACCATGGAATACTTGGCCGTGTCTCGCGAAGCGATTCGAGGCTCTCCGATGTCGTTCCACGGAGGAGTAGACCGAAGTCCGTTATTCGATGCCAGATGCGAGAACTCGATAAGATATGGCGGCCGTGAATTGCCTTTGCATCTTTTCGTGGGAATCGCGATGATACATCCCTCGGAAAAAATGTGGGGAAAAAACGAGGGAAAGAGCAAAAGAGGAAAACAAGGAAGCCGACCGGCGTACGCAGCATTGCGATTTCCGGATAACGGGCCGGGCGCATACGCGGCTCGCATATTTCTTTAAAGTTAATTTAAATTTTAAAGCAACCCCGGCAAACTACGCCCAAATTATTTTTATAATAACCGCACCGCACTGCCGCGTACTTGCGTATTCATGAATGCGCGCGGCTCGTGTAGCGGCGAGATCTCACGTCGGGTCATCTTCCGGATCTCGAAATTCCTTCCTTACGGATAATCCAGGCGGATCAGCGTGGATAAAAATGGACCCACCCCGTACCTTCCTGCGCTTCCCCGAGGTTCGTGCGAGGTTAAAAGCTCGGCGCCGGTCACGAGGAACTCGGAAAGAAGTTGAATAATTTTGAAATCCTGCCGAGGCGAGAGCTCTCGGTGCACGCGTACCTCCTTGTAAGTCCTGTCCGTACAAACCGTGAAGGAGCGCGGGCTCGTAGCTTTCATTTTCATACAGCACCGCGGAGAAGAAGCCGAATAATTTGAAGATCTCGTCGAGCAGAGTTTTGGGGAGTACGCGTTTCCCCCAGCTTGTAAGTTCCGTAGGTACCTACCGTGAAGGAGCGCGAGATCGTAGCTCTCGTTCTGGTACAGCACATACGCTAGTCGTACGGTGGATAAGGAACGAAGAAGGTGAAGGATTTAAACGCTTCGTCCGGATTAATTCTGGATGCACGAGTTTTTACCCTGGTAAATCCTCTTCTTAGAAACCATGAGGGAATTGAAGTTTGTAGCTCTGATTGTTATACGGTATGCGCGTGGAATAGGTGTGGGGAAGTTAATGGAACCCCACCCATCGCTCATGGCTTTTCCATGTGATATGTATACCGTAGCCCTGTAGGTTTGGAACCAACCTTAAAATAACCTCAAACGGTAAGTCCTAGACTAAAATAAACCGTATAAATAAAAAAAATAAGTAAAAAAATATATAAAATATAAATAAAAAAAATAAATAAAAAATAAATCGTATAAATAAAAGAAGGCCATTCTTTTCTTTGACCGTCTCACTTCGCAATCGTGCAAAAAAAGAGCGCGTGAGCAAAGAGTTAGGTGTGTCAAGACGCACGGCCTCCGTGCCCCATGACGAACCCCCAAAGACGAGGACCATGGCTCGTTCTCCTGGGTTAATCCCCCTCTCCCCCTCTACTATTCGATGAATAATTCATCTCGATGGAATTAAGTTTAAATATTTCATTGGTCGACTAATCTCCCGGGTGCACGGCAATTTATTTACGGTTGCCCTGTCCGAGCCGACTGCAGCCAGACGATACGCCGTGGCTCGCCCTCCAAAGACCCTGGGAAATTATTGAGAAAAGACGGATATAAGGAATGGCGCAGTGGTTTCCAACCGCTGATGTTCGTCATCTTCGATGAAAGATCCGTTTTTTTCTTTTTATATTAATTTTCGGCACTGACTGATAAGGTCATTTGGTCTAGGAAAAAATGTTTGAGGTAAATTCCAAATCACTAGAGCTGCTGTATACATATCACATGGAAAAACCATCGGTGATTGGCGGGATTCAAACTCGCGTGGAAGTCCAAGACGAAAAACCACTATACCACCATAGCTTTCAAATCTTCAGTTTTGCGTCGATAGAACAAGTGACTTGTATGGTTTTCTCAAGGGATTGATCTCCGATTTTTTTACCATCATCGCCACCCTGAGATGATCTCCGGGTCAAGTAAAATTGTGGTGAAAATACGAGTACAGGAAACGGTGCGGTAGTTTCCAACCGCTGATTCGCAAAAATTTTCTGTCGGTCCGTGGAAAAGTTCACCTTCTAACACATGGTATCTATACATATTCATAGAATTTCTATTAAAACGTTTTGCAGTTTTGAACTTTGGACTCAAGCGAAAATTAGCGGCTGCGAAAGTATTAATTACGAAACCAAGGCGTAGCATTTAATCGTTTAAACGACACAATGAGCGCGTGAGGATTTTCCGCTATTTTCCGATTAAAATATTCATCCAAAATATCATTTTCGCAAAACTCATTTTTCCTTTTTTTGGGGTTTGATAAATCGAAAGATGTCGAAAGACAGACGCCCGCCAGACAAAAGAATTTACTCCACCAGCTGACGCGTTCCTTCGTCATCACACTTCCATGTTTAGAGACTCCGTCTTTAAAAGACGGTCCTCTTATCAGCATCGAGCCCGTTATCTATCACGGTTATCGCTGTCCAAGCGAAATTTCTCACCATCGACGGCGTTCCAACAACTTATCGATCCACTCTGGAGATAAAACATTGAAATCGCAAAAACCTCTACTTTCTTCTGTGTCGAAAGACAAACGTAGCTTCTGGAAAGCCGCCCATAAAATAATTGTTAATCTTTACCAGTGAATCTGACATAAAGAATTAATTTGAAATACCGTATATTATCGTATATCCCTATTTAACCTCGTACAAAGTACCGTTGTACACAGTGATAAATCTCTCAAAATCAATGGAAGTACCATCAGAATCGGGATGCCCGACTAATGAGACAATCTATGAGCTCTTTTTCCCGAAGGTGGCGCTGTCGCAGAGATTCCAGGTAGGCGTCCTCGACGATCGCGTAAGAACTAATGCTGGTCTTCCCCTGAAACCCTTTGGATCTCCAGGAAGTCGTCGCCTTCCGTTGCTCGGCATTCCTCTTCCAACGTCCGGATGAAACTTCCGACCGATTCTTCCGACAGTTTTTCTCAGTGTCGGTCGGCCCTGCTGCCGCCAGACTCTCGTCCTCCTTTAAAGGACAGAATTCGTCTATTAATCGCGAATCCTCGAGTCGGAGACTTCCTCGAGATCATGCGGGTAATTCCGCAAGGAGGAATCGAACGATCGTGAGCCCTCGATTTACCTTCGAGTCCGTCTCCCGATTCCTCAAAGCGGGCAGCGAGCATTTTTGCGCGGCGTCGCGCCTCGACTGGGAACAGAAAGAAATCAGGGCTCGGTGTGTCCTTTGAGCGGTGCTCGAAGGACAGGACGAAAGGTCCTTTGTGTCGGTGCTTCGCAAACTGGTGACCACGGCTCTCCAGGGAACCGTGAAAAGTTTCATATTTATATTTATACAGCGAGCAACACGGAGGTGAGCTAATGGCGACTCGTTTGTTTGAAGTTAGAAGGACGTTTAATTCGTCTTGGGGTGTCAGTTATGTTCTTCAACTTCGAGCCATATCGATAATAAATAATCTATCTAAACTATAAATGTGTAATAAATCTCGAATTTGATTTTTATCGGAAGAGGCACAAATCTATCTTTGCTAGCATACAAGGTTTTGCTTTGTAACGTTAATACCTGTTCAACAATATATTCTATAAATATATATTGGTAACGAAGTAAATACACAACTGCTTCATTGAACACGTCGAAGCTGAATTTCGATCGCACGGCTTTATCGAGAAGATTCATTGGGGCTATCGAGACGGGCGAGGCGAGGACTTTCTTCTCGGCTACCAAAACCATTCGATTTCATTCTCGTTCTACTCATATAACGATGACTACAATTTCTAAACTACTCAAAAGTGGATAAACGCTTCTACCATTGCCAAACTTCCACGGGCAGGAAACTACTTTTGGCGAGTACTCGGTAGCTTTTGATCGTAACAATCCCGCCGAAGCAGTTTCGGCGAACAACTCCGAAATTGTTTTCGAGCGGCAGAACTCGCGGACGAAAGCCCCGTAACGAATATGCATAAAGGACCGTCGCTGGTTTAAATTCGCCTCACGATTATGGATACGGCGAGTTTCTTCGAGAGAGAGAGAGAGAGAGAGAGAGAGAGAGGGGGGGGGAAATCATAGGATCGAGACGTCCGTGCTGGATGAAAGCGAACGAAAAAGACGCTACGGCTATCGGACAATTACGAGCAGCCCTTAATTCAACTAGCAATCCAGTCGAAGTACGCGGCGGATCGAATCGATACGAAGCTTTGTCTTTGCTTCGAATAATACCAGACGCTCGTGGTCCGCAGGCTGAACGCACATCGTGAAACCACGCGAGTTATTTTTCCACGATAACATTTTCATTATGAAAGAAGGATTATTTCACACGGAGACCTATTAATTTACTCTTAATTCAATTCTAATCTGTAAATTATAAGCCTTAAAAAAGAGAATACGGTGCTCCTAACGCACCAAGAAAATACAACCATTCCTCGATAAAAATACAGAATATCAAATTTCTCGATACGCCCCTTTTTCCAAACAGTATTACCCCTTAAAGGCTCACAGAGAACATGACATGTTCAAAATGCACCCTAAATTATCATTCGCAATTCATCGATCGAAGAACCGAACTTGGTATCCGCCAAGAATGAAGGGTTCTTCAAGTTTTACGAGTATCTTCCAGCCCATAATCCTTCGAATTCGCCGAAGAATCCATCGGTTAAAAATGCCAGGCCCCACGGTAAGGCCGGTACAAGCAGGTGAGCCCAGAGACAGGGGAGACTTTCTCGAGAACGAAGCCGAGCGAAATCCAATTCCGGTAACGGCAGCCGAGTCACGGGAGTAGTCCTCTTTCCGGGGATGTAACGTGGGTTCATCCACGTGTAGAGAATTCCTGTATCTTCTCTCGCCCTTGTATCCTCAATTTCAGCCTGCCCTCGTGGCGGTTGTGGCCCGCGGTAGACGCTTTGTGCGTATAATTGGATTTACGTACGGATACTGCTGCTTCTGGCTGCGCCACCCTCCGCCTTCGTCCGTTTCCTATGCCCTGCGCCACCCTGTCTTACATGCAGACCGCCTCTGCGCGTTGCCAGCAGCTATCGGAACCTAATTTTCTATGAAGCTGTACCTCTGAGTATCGCGAGGCCAAGCTGGTATGACGGATAGGAGGTTATGCTATCTATTTTCCTCCCTCTTTTACGTCGATGCCGCAACGATTCATAGCTATGCCGATAGTGGTGTAATTAAGGATGTGTTAGGATCGAATTTTTATCGAGCGGAAAGTTTTTTTAAGGTCGGAATATTTCTTTTAACAATATGATAAAGTAATTTTAGAATTTTTTTGAATTTGAAATAATTCAAACTTGCTACGTTAAGATCGCTGAACCTGTTACGCCATTCGTGTTACTGGTAAGGATTAACGCATTCGCTGGCGGCCTTCTAAATACTGCGTTTAGAAAATTCTCCGTGATTATTTTACTTTCAAAGATGTTTTAGGGAGATAAACGTGATTAGAGAATAGAAAGATTCTTTTATATATTTCTGGCATGTGTATAATTTATACACGGAGATTGAGCGTTTGTAGTGGCAAAAGTGTTAAATCCTAATTGGACACTACTGTCCTATTCGCTGTTTTACTTCGTTTCACGTTACGTGGCACATCGGAAGGAACGTGTCAGAGATACCGATAATTCTTTACCATAAACCCGTATACTTGCATTTATCGATCCACGCGTGGTAGATAGGCGCCTCTGAGATATACGGCGATTGATGGAAAGCCAACGTTTACCTTCGTTCATAATCAATGGATTTACCACAAATTTTAAGCGGCTGAAGAAGCTCATTATGCAAAATCGCCGAAGTAATGTAATTAACGTGCACGTTAACGCGATAATGGCCGCCTCTACGGGTAACCATTATCCCTAATATTTGCATCCTTATGAGCCAGGACTTATGAGGAGAGACTACCACCCCAAATAGAATAATTAAATACAAGTTGCCAAAGTACGGTTGACTTAGTCAAGCCTGATACGAAACTAAGTTATTCCCGGAATTGTATCCACGGTCTACGCATGTAGGAAGACCCGCTGAGGAATTTCATTATACAGCTATGAATATTTTGCCGGTGGAACTCACGGCACTCGCGAAATCTTTCGTCTTTCAAATATTTACATATCTAATATGGTCGCCGCGCGATGCATTATACATTTCATGCGTTTTATGCATCCGGAACCGTTCATCCGCGATCCCCTACGTATCTCGATATAGACCCAATTCTTATCTTATCGTCGGCTGAAAAAATTCATAAGCTCCTTCCGTCGATTTCTCGAAGATACTCGTTGGCTCGGAACATAAAAGCAAACACGTATACGTGGTCGGCATTTACCTTAAACGCTTCGACAAAATGTAGCGAAGACGTTCATAATAATATTCCCGGCTTTTGAATTATGAGGAGAAGAAAGTTAGTGGAACGCAACTTTTTCTAAAAGAAAGATGCTGCACTTGAAGTAAATTGTACGAGACGAAATTACTTTATAAAGTGTATAATTAAAGTTACGCGAGATTAAAGAACCGTGGTATACATGTTGCGTATAGAATCCCTGGCTACGCCTACCTATGAAATATGTATTTCACAGGTTTCAAATTCTTTCTACTTTAATTACACGCACCGCCCCTGCAGCAACATTGCGTGCTGCGTACTTGCCCTGTTAAACGCGAAAGTAATATAATGTATTTACCGATAACGAGGATGATAAACATACTTTTAACGAGGACCGAAGTTATCAGTTTCGCCGGTCAAAGGTAAATACCCCATAAAATCAGTTGGAGTTATGAATCGGTTTTTCGACGAGGCCCACGCACGAAATACGTATCTTTCCGTTTTGCAATATTTCCTCCTATAATTACAAGCATCTCTCACGCGCGCGCAAAAAAAAATGATTCGCGGGTAATGTATTTACCGAATTAAACGTAAAAGTAAGGTATTATATTTCCGGATAACGAGTATAATAAATATACCTTCAGCGAGAGCAGGGTTCGTTACCTAAGCTCGGGACGCGATATAAAATCAGCGGGAGTCAAGAATTAGTTTTTCAGCCGTGCTTATGCACGCAACGTGTATTTCCCTTCCTCGCTCCTCTCCTCCTCTCTTTATATTATACGCACACGACTCACACGCAACGAAACGTTACACGGTAATCGTATTAATGCAAGAGGAAAATATCCCTTCCGGATTGCGAGGATAACAGATGCACCTTTGGCAAGGGCGAGGATTACGAGTTAAGAGGCTTGAAATGCGATATAAAATCGGCAAGAGTCGCGGATTGGTCCTCCGGGCTACGCCTACGTATGAAATATGTATTTCCCCGGTTTGCAATCTTTTTTTCTCTCCCTCAATTACGTCCACGTTTCATGCACGGCCGGCAATTTATCACGGCCAGAATACATCGAATACGAGAGCACGCCGCTATCCGAGAATAAATCTGAAAGCCGAAGCCCGGTTGGCCGTTGACGGAAGCGGGACAGCGGATGGAAGAAAACATGCGGGCGAGGGAAGATAGAACGGGCGATAGATACAAAAAAAAAAAAGAAAAAGGAGGAGGAGGAGGAGGAGGAGGGAGAGCCACGGCCATTGTTAACGCAGAAGCGACACGTACGTAATTAATTTCGTTTATAAATCTTGCGGGTAACCATTACGGAGCTTGACTTTCACGTGGCCGTTGGGTAAAACGAACCGAGTTTTCGTTCCGATGCCTCTTTGCCGTCCGCTAATTGGCAATTAAATATCGACCGTAACCCGACCGATGCTAATTCGCCATCCGCAACCGGCTGGCCCTTTTTCTCGGCATTATACGGACCGGCTCGAAATGAAATCGGCCGACGAAGATGGGAGACCGCCTCGAATGACGCGCGGTCAGCCATATCGTCGGTCCAAGGGATATGCGTAATCATACGTGCGACCGTAAGCGTGTGCTCGATTGGACTATCGACACGTTTCGCGGAACGTGTATTGTGATACTATGATAATCTATACCTATAGGCAATAGGGCGTTTCGTACATAGCGCATTGGCTGAATTCCGTAGCGATAAATATTGTACGCGCAGAGGTAATGGATAATAATGTCCATGAGTATAGACTCGTGCTAGATTAAATGCTTACCTCTTTCTACCTTTGAACAATGTGAAAAAGGTTTTTCACGTATATTATGTACACTAAACGTATTTAGCTAAAACGTTACGGTTTTATCGATATTCTTGTATCGATCTTCGGTACACTTATATATTGAAAATATACATATCTTTGTATGGAGGATATAAATAAAGCTACTATTCGATATATCGATCGTATTTTTCGAGAAAGCGTTAATAACCGATTTTCTTGAATACACAATGTCGGATTGAAGTATCGAGGAACAATGAAATGGTTAGCGTTGCGTCCAATGCACACCCGAGGTTTAATTACGTTGGACAGGTGTGAGGAAAGAAAGCGTTATCCGAAATGAAAATACACAATTGTCAGAAACCGATTGGCCGGAATAGGGAAACGTTACGGAATCCCATTTCCAATAATTCCAATTGAATTCCTCGCTCGAACACACAAGACCTATTCTACAGGTCTAACCGAAGTTTCCTCGATTAAAGCCTGGCGCGAAAGACGAAAGGGTGGCTCCACCGTACACGCTGTCATAGGGGGTCTAATAAAGTAGCAAGATTGATTTTATAACTAATACACTAAGCTCACACGCCCGGGTTATCGCGCGAGCTTAAAACTCCGCTTCAATTCCATATGCGAAATTGCTTTCAGAATTTTATCGAGTTCCCTCGGAGTAGGTTCGCGATGTTCGCGCGCTTGCAAACGGAAACATATCCACACGATTGACGTTCAACCAGCTGTACGATAACCTTATGTCAAAAACACGTCGTATCACATCGTAACGAGTAGAGCCTAGAAGTATCGAAAATGCTTCGGTTAAATATCATCGATCAAATATGGTACTCGTAGTATAATAGGACACGATTCTCCTGATCTTTTTGCTCGGTATATCGAATAATAAACGATGCAGTGGTTCGGACGAGTAGTTTTATTTATAACTGATATGAAGAATTAAAGTCTTATTTCAAATCGCTCGTCAAGACTACTGCATCGATTATCATCATCGACCAAAGTTGTTTTTGACAATGGCAGCCGATCTTAATCCTCTATAGCCTAAACTTCCACGCATTAACTCGCTGATCGTATCTAAGATTTGGTATAAACTTATATCGTAAAGAGAGAGAAAAGGATATACGGAACTAACAGCAATCTGCTCAAACATCATCGAATCGGCCATTCGAGCCACGATAAACCATAAATCCAGGAGGTGTATAATCGACTTTGGGCAACAAGCGTTGCTTCAGACTTACCGTGAATTATGGTGGGTTAAGATACCTATCGTCAGCCGTGTATCAAAGTGAGAGAACCATCCGTACCTTCAGTTTCTGTGCTCGCAGCAGTATCTGCTGGCGATTACGCGCGCTAACCGAGTCGCCGTATGACCTCCGCCGCATTAGCCACTCTCTCTGCAACAACAAACAACCCCTGAAGCTACCGTCCCATCGGGGAAACTTTCAAGCTAAACACACCGAGGCCGCGTCCGCTGGTCGGGTTTATTTACTTTTTACGAAACTTCCACGACAAGGAACCTACGGTACACGTATATACCTATATACATAGATAGATAGATGGATGGATGGATATATATATATAGATGGGTACATAGATACACACGTATATACAGAGATACCTACATAGATACCTGTACACACACATACATGTATATACACACAGAGTAGTATACGGCTGGCGCAGGCCCTTTTACGCTGCATTCAGCATCGGGCTCGCCCGTTAAAAGTGCACCGGTGCATCGATCGATCGAGCTGCATCGAAAATCGCGGAGTGCCGAGTTTCCTCGGTCGAATCCGGCACAAAGTAGATTATGCAAATGCCCCTAGGAAGAGTGGTTGGCGTCCTACGGGGGAGAGGGGGGGTGAGGAGTAACGGGAAAAAAAGGAAGAGCGAAGGGTCGCGGAAGGAGCAAGGAAAAGGGGATGGAAGAAGGGGAACGTTACAGTGGACGTACGAATACAAACGGGAATTCGGTTTAAAAGAATTCCTTTGAGAGGGATCTGGAATTTTTTTCGACACTCCTTATTGTAGAGTCTATTCGTTTAATTAGAGTCTCGAGAGGGTTGTTTGCGATTGATGGACGATGGATCGATGAGCGTGATTGATCGTCAGTGCGTGGTGTTGGTTTCTCAATTGACTTCGTCATTTTTATCCTATCCTTAAGTACGGATGTTAGCTAAGAATTATGAGAAAAAAAATTAATAAGTCTTTTTTACCGGCTTTGAAATATCGACTTAATTCTTAAACGTCGCAGTTGAAACATAACACTTGAGCGGAGTAACTACAATTTTTGAGAGTCGCGTCCAATTTGGTTTGAATGTTTCGCGCGGAAGATTTTGACATTGATTGGTTTTTGCTTTTTTAAACCAAGCGCAATGCGTTTGCTTACCAGATTGACGTCTGATTCAAAATCTGGGCGCACAGGGTATACTAGAAACAATGGAATGTTACATACCGAACAGGCTGCCACGTTCAGGCTTGACCTTTTAACCGGGTCACTTATCTACCGGAAGCAGGACGAAACACTTCAGACACGTGAACAAACGATAAAACAAAAGTGCGGCTGAATGTAATGCTTCCGTAATAAAACCGAAATGCAACGAAGCCGCGTTTACGGCTGTATTCATTATCCTATACGGTTTATTAAAACTCGGTTGGTAACTCGACCAAAAAAAAACCCTATAAAAAATCAGAAGCACGATAGTCCTCGCAACATCACAGGAGTCTACCTCGCAATGGTCGAGAGAAAAAAAAATTCCGCCTCAGTCAGCAATGAATCTACCAGCCACCTTCGCATTCTTGAAACCAAGCATGTCCTTAACAAAAGTACACAAAGAGAAAAAATCGATACATCCGCAACACACACACACGCAACAAAATAAAAAAATCTCAAAAAATTCATCGCCATAAACCTCCATAATTTCCATTCGACAAACGGCCGAAGCGCCTACTTTTTCAACAAACCAAAAAATATTCCGTGGTCCTGCTGTTAATAAAGAACTCCCCCTCCCCTCCCCCCCCCAATCCCCGAAGGCCACGGTTAATGCATATCGGTATAGTTAACATACCGCGAAGTTATACCAGGGGCAATATTAATACATCCTCGGAGGAATCGCCGTAATTACGGACATTATAGCGTCCCCGTTCTGTTCTCCGTTTCTATTCTCCTATCCTCCTGGTGCCTCAATTAAACCGAGCCCGACGACGCGTCCGCTGGGAACAAATTTATTCCCGTACATCGGTGTACTTATCTCCGGCGGTGCCAGGTTACCCGGTAATCCCGGATAATAGCGAAAGAATGTACGACAAATGCGCGGCTGTAAGGAAGACTCGGATAAACTCCGCATTTTTCTCAAGTAAGCTGCGGCTCCCGAAGTTTGTCCTCCTCCTGCTGGTAGCATAGGGCACGCTGAGCCACCGATATTGCAGGCTGCCATGCTCCGCTAACTCCTCGATTATTCTGCACATTTTTCCAACCCCCCCCCCCCCAAACTCTGGCCTGGCGGGGTTAACGCGTAGCTTTTCCTTCGATTAAACGCCGAGGCGTGACCAGGTATTTTCGAAATGCACCCTGCGCGAAGAATGTCCGTTCGAGAGAAATGCGGTATCGATCGAAAGAGCCTTTTTGCACCGACAATGCGTCGTGTGTATCGTGAGATTGATTTAAACTTCTTCGTAATGTCCGAGGACATCTTGCACTTCTCTGCGTTTATCGAATTCGGTGTCCTTTTTTATGCTTTTGTTTCGGATAATCGTATTCGAAATTCTTGGGGGCGAACTTCCCCTTCGAAATTGATTTTTTACGTGGAACGCGTCGGAGTTGGTGTTACATTGAGAGCGCCAGTTTTATTTTTTTCATCCGAGAATCTATTACGCGATATGCTGCTCCTCGTATGACAGTATCGCGTTGGGGTGGAGGTGGAGTCGTCTCGCTCGGATATTCCCGAAAAATATTTTTCCAGTTTCCGGGAAACGTAGCGGCGAGTTCGAGGTAAGAATCTTTCGGGTTTGCCCGCGGTGTTCTTCTGGAGGTAAGTCACCGTAAGAAACGAGACTCTTGGAAACGATGCCGCGGATTTCTCGACGCGAAAAAGCGACTTCTCGGCGACTAGTGAGCTATGAATGTACATACGCGTCATGTCGAACATTATATACAGAAATACAAGCTCTGTAAGTTTTTTCATCCGCTACCTTTTTTACGAGAAACGATGTTCAGTGGAGGGATAGCTTCGTGCACGAATATATAGCCAACGTGGTAATAGTAACGAGTACGACTTTATTTAAAATGTTTCCCTACATACGCGTTTTCGTATATCGTAAATGATTATACAAAAAAGTATTCGATTTTTTCATATATATTTTTATTTTGCGCACTTATCAATTATTCGGCAGAGTAATTTACCTACACGCTTCTGCGTGTATTAAAAAATTTAATAAAGATGAGGGAGAATTATCTATGAACGAATTCCAGCACGATTTCTGGCATTGGACGCAAGAAAATTTATAGACACCCCGAGTACACGGCCAGCAATTTTTCGAGCGGCTGGAAACGCGGCTGGCAATGAAAAGATGGAAAAAAAGGTCCCACGGGTTTCCATTTTCTTGTAGAATAGTGAGCGCGACATAAAGAGTCTGCTGGGATGGATCCAAACGAACCTGGTACCCGCTGGTCGAGTGGCAATGAGAATGGGTTCCTAGCGTTCGAAGCTCGATGGGCAAACACCAAGAGGCCGGATGAAATTTTAATTTTTAATCCACTAAAATTGTTTCCGCGATAACATGCCCGCGTAAAAAGAATTTTGCTCAATAACGGAAACGGAAATAGAGGGACGTGGGCGCACTTTGTGACTATCGCAATCAACTATCGGAACATTCCACGTCGCATTTCATCCTACATTATAAATTAAGATAATGGAAGCGGTTAGATCGACGCAGTCGCTTAACAATCGATACTGGTTCAACAACAAACGCTTTAGGAATGAATAAATACCAATCGTCGAGATGACAATTAAAGTAAAAGCGCCACGAAATGCATGTAAGATCTACCTAAACACCAAATACTATTCCACATCTAGCGATTTAATCTTGCAACGACAAAGAAAATTCGCTGTCCCTCCCTAAGACAAGGATGACTTCTTCGTATCCATGCTTTAATACGCTCTTGCGACAAAGCTGAGTATTTGAGGATAAATTGCGCATGCCTGCAGTGCCTCGCTATCTACGAAGGGCGGTGTACGAAGGAGAAATCCATTTTCCAAAACTCGCATGAGTTAGTGGCCGAGGGTCAATGATAAAACGATACCGAGTCGGTGGCGCGATGGAGCGTCGGATAGATAAGTCCGCGGTAGCCGTAAACCTACTTTCGCGTTCCGTCTCCTCTGAAAAATTTACGGAGCCTCTCCCGCAAACCGGGCTATTCGGCTCAAAGGCCGGAGGAATTTACAGCGTTTCCAACTATGAAGGCGACAACTATTTTCCGGCCCTCGGTTACACTGGAATTCTTACCGGGAACCGCCTGGATATCAAGGTATATTACGCGCCCAACTCAGACCCCGTTTTCTCTCGTTTGGCCCGACGTTTCCCCACCGCGACGAAGACCGCCTTTCGATGAATCTCAGAGGATGATCCTGGAAATAGACTCGAGGATGGCCCACTGTTTCGATCCTCCTTCGATTTCAACCTCGAGATTCCTCCTTATATATTCTGAGCTATAGCTTTTGACACTGAAATCGCGAAGAGTCTCGTCGGAAAAAGCCTCCTTATATGTCGAATCATCAATTTGAAGCATGCATTGCTCGAAAAAGGACCAGAATGGGCCAGAAGACACGGCAAAGTAATTTTGTTACGCGACAATGCACCTGCGCACAAAGCAAAACCGGTTCAGGATACAATCAAAGCACTTGGCTGGGAGCTGCTGCCCCGCCCGCCGTATTCACCAGACCTGGCCCCTTTCGACTACCATTTGTTTTCATCGCTAAGACACGCATTGGCCGAGCGGCACTTCGAATCCTACGAAGAAGTCGAAAATTGGGTGTCCTATTAGTTCGCTTCGAAAGACGAACATTTCTATTCGCGTGGTGTCCACGAATTGCCAGAAAGGTGGTCAAAATGTGTAGAGAGCAATGGTCGATACTTTGTATAAAATTTTTTTACTTTCCCATTCAAAATTGGTGTCCCATTTCCACAAAAAAAAAACGCTCACTTCATACCTGTACACCTGATAATCGAGACGATTTTCTAAACCAAGATCGACCGTGATTTCGATCGATGCGTCGGTTTTACTATCAAAGTAATTCAACTATATAATACTCGAATTCCACATCCCTCAGTTCCATAAAATCAATGCCTTATAAATTTAAACGAGAGAGGGAGAAAAATCTTCGAAAGTTCGTCGCGAAAGCTCCACTGCGACAATAATTAATAGAGCTCGTCCATTCTCCCGCTGCGAGGCGTCGTTCGGAAGACGCCAATTTTCCACACGTAGGTACCGACGTCCGCGACTTCGGTGGCCGGACTTTCGCGAAGAAAGTGGAAAGTAGACACCGGTGAGGTAGCTGCGGAGAAACGGCCGCATGTTTATTAGATTGAAGTTACGAAGCCGTGCGACGGCCTAACTCGCTTTAGGTCTTCCGTGAAATTGTAAACTGTGACGGCTCCGCCGGAACGGAGAACTTTCTTCCGCTCCGCTTTCTCCCCCCTCCCTCCCACCCTCCCTTCCTCCTCGCTCCTGCTAAACTTACCAGCGGTCTAACTTCGACTCTGACAACGAAACGTTGGACGTCTCCGTTTGAACTTCCTGGGAGTTCACCTTGAATATTCGCGTTCATTGACGACCGATCGGAGAAGGCGTCCGAGGCTGCTCGTTTGTCTGTTCGTCTGATATTTCAGCGTGGACTGCCGAGGTAATTTGACCAACTACAGTGGTTGGCGGTTTAGGAACGGAATTGTCGAAGGGGTAAGAGCGAGTTATCTTGAGTCTTTTTGGAAAAATTGTTTTTGTGATAGTAGATTGTTGGAAGATTTCGAATATTTTTTGCGGTATATGAAGGATTGTTAGATAGGTGCGTTTATGGTTTTCTCTTTGCTTTTGTTTTTCTTTAATAGGCGTTTGTAGGATATATCGAAATATCGAGCTTTCGACCACTGTGTCATAGTATATATTTTCTCGATACCTGTCAGAAGTCAACTTTTAATATTAAAAGCTTTTACGAGTGTTGCAGAGTTAACGTTAGACTCGTGTACAGCCATCGTTTATCCGTGAGTGGCTATAATAATCGGTAGTAACTAAAGTTCCAACATATCGAGCCATTAACCACTTACTTCACTCTTCCGAGGAATCCCTCCCTGAGGATCGTCTTATTGAACGAACGAAACTTATCGACGATTCTTACTCGTCTAAACTTCGATAATCACGCGCAGTAGAAGAAGTCCGTGTAGTGTTGGACAAATCCTTACCTCACGTTATTCGTGCCAGCGTTTCACATAGAAACCTTTCTCACCTCGACCACAACCACGACTAATCAAAATATTGAAAAAACTCTATCCACAGTCACAACCGCACCTCCATAAACATAGTCACAAGACTTATCTCAAAGCTCAAGTCGGTCCTGATATCACTGTCAAAATACACTGTGCCACTCAGGAATACAAGTTTTTTTTTTTATTTATTTTTTCTAAGGTAATTTGACCCAGGACCTAGCGTTTAAAGTGGGTTCCGAACCATCAGAGCTACGGTATACATATCGCATAAAAAACCAGAGGTGATGAGGTCTGCCGCGTGGCAGTCCGAGCCTCTATCCACTACACCACCGTAGCTCCAGGAATACAAGTGATCGAACCTTACCTTCGATCGGACCTCGACGATGTCAGGCCCGAGCGAGCGATCCGGCTTCGGCACTGGCAGGTTTCTGTACTCCTCGATGGTGTACGGCCGATATCCTGGCTTCCTGGGCAATTTCTCGTCGCTCGGAGCGGACGATCCGTCGGGAGAGTCGAAGGACGAACGTCGAGCCACGACTTCGGCGGACCTGGCGGTTGGAAAGGCGGCCCCGTTGGATCCCTCGATCAGCCGTTCGTAGAAAGCGAGCTCGCTGGCTAAGTCCCTCGAGGTATCCGGCAAGGAGGCGCGAGTGTCGTCTTCCGTGAGTCGATCGAGCTGCTTGTCACCGCAAATCGACGGAGTGGAACCCTTCGGGGAACGAACGGGCGGTCCACGTCGCGATACACCTGCGTACAGGATGGACCTTAAGATCCGCTTCCAGCCGCAGCTTGGAGACGACTTCGACGTTGGTTTTATAGCCGACAATCTTAAAATATATCTAAATACGCGGTCAATTTTTAAATTCAAGCTGTATTACTTTGCGATCAGCGACAAGTGAACGTCGTTATGGAATACTTTGCGTTACGAAATATATCGAGTGGCTCGACATTTCTTCGCGTCTTTTCTTTCCTCTTTCAATTAAACTTAGAATTATTCACCAAAAGCGTTAATCATGCCACCGACAGAAACCTGCATTTTGTGCAAAGCACTATTCGCCACTTGTACGTTTGACACGAAATTACGGTATCCCTAATACCACAAACAGTTACTTTATCGGCTACTCCGCTGTACCAAAGACAGGGCGAATATTAAATCGCCTCTTAGAACCAAGTTCCGAGCCTTTATCCACTATCCGGATCCCGCTCGTAGTAAAACAAGCTCTAATCACGACGGACGGTGAGATTCCCCGAAAGAAGATTACGCCTTCCCTTTATCCCTCTCGATCTCTCCTAAAGGAGAAGCTCTCCCCTCCCCCTCCTCGCATCGAACCTACGCAGAAGGAGAAACGTCCCGGCGTTTAAAACTAACCGAATCTCCGACGATAAAGCTCCAAATAGGAGCGGGCCTTCCTAGGACGGAGCACGTCGGCGAGCTTTTTGTCGGGTTTCATGGACGTCTCGGCGTCATCCTGGATGCTCCCGGGACGGAGATCGCATTTTGAGGATGCTATCCTGGGCGAAGTTTGGCCCTGCCTTCCCTCGAGGCGAATCACGTCGGTTCCTCCTCGTCCGACGTTTCTACGCGGCCCGTTACCGCCTTTGCTGTCACTCGCCGACGAGTGCCGCCGACAGCCGCTCGAGTGCGCGGATCCTCCGCTCGCAATTATCGCATTCCTCCCGTTGGACTTCTCCGCGCTCCCTCCACGCCCCCTGCTTTTATTAGATCCCCTACCTAGAGCGCCCGCGAAAGAGGAGACCGAAAAAGTGAGGACCTCTGGGATATAAGACGCTCCATCGAGCGGTGCAACCTTTGCTTTCGAAGCTGTGAGTTTTGATGATTCTAATGATTTTACGGATTTATCGGGTGCGAGAGGATGGTATTTGGGGTATGGAGTGTGGTGTTGGAGTGTTTCCTGAACTTTCGATGTCTGTATACTGCTCCTGATAATTTATATATTATACATATTTATATATCTTATGTTATTATATATATTTATATGATTTATATAATACTTCGACATTGGTTTTATGGCCGATAATTTTGTAGCTGATTATCGTAACACTGAGCACTCCTCGTAAAAAATAAAAATGGAATTGTATATATATGGTGCACGACTCTGCTTTCGTCGTGGCCAACGATGGACGATACTTTGAATGATAAATGTATTTTGTTTTTTACGGTAAGCGTTGAATATTGGAAAAAACCGGGGGAAGCAAGGTTGTATATCTAATACTTTAATAACGTATATTAATGTTTTCCTTTTTCGGTATGTAGAGAGAATAATAATAAACGAAAAATGTAACGTAAGCTGCTTGTTGCACCAGGCGCAGCCAAAGCCCGGCGCAGCGCGTACCCGCGTCAAACTCTTGCCATCCCCCAGGGCATACGCGTACCACACTTTGGAAAGCGCTGCTCCATTAAGTCGTGGAATATTCGATGCGTTGGTTTCAAAACGTTTCGATGTTTTTGTCGCTCTATCGGATTTATATCGATGGACTTGTAATTTCTTCCGACGCTCCTTATTAAATTCGAAAGCGTATATTTTGAATTAAAGATTTTTTGAACACCAGAGGAAATTTCTATGGAGAAAATTCGAATTATGCTTTCGAATAATTAGAATGAAGATCGAACGAAGTTTTACTAAATATTACTACACCACCTTGCAGTGCGCGGTTATGCAAATAATTACGTTCGTCTTTTTACGACGCTGGAATATATACTTCATACGCAATTTGGACGAATTCCAAGGCCACGCCCGGGAAAAGTCAAGGGCTACGATAACTTTCCACTTCATTTGCACCTTTAAACTTGATATAAGGGAAACATTATTATTCTTATTACCACAGAGCGTGTAGAAAAATAGCTGAATATTCCTAAATTCAAAAACATTCTTTTCACGAACATAACTAAATAAAAGACGAGAATTCAACGTGAAACCTTTTTTTCTTACGCGTCATCTTTCGAAAGAAAAATGAATGGTAATTTCGATTCGTCATAGAGGGCTTTCATTCATACCTACGGTAACACAATTTTTCCAAAATTGGCTTCGTATCACTTTCGCAAAAAAAAAAAAAGGAGCGTTTGAAATAACAACAGAAATATAGCACACCACGATACACAACTCGGTGCTGTTGCAATTCAGAAACAATTACCGCCTGTCGGTCATGTACCGAATAAAGAATTCTAACGTACACGATTCCGGCCTGCACCTCATTCAGATTACGTACGAAACACTTTTGTATCGTTATAACTGGAAACTACAATTGGGCCGGTCTGTTTTATGTGGGCCACCCCCACCCCCAGCTCCGGTCCTCGTTGCGCGCTGGACATTCGCTTCGCGCCCGTCGCTTCCGCCCTGCCAACTTTAATTCCCGCCGTTTCAACCTTTCGAGGCCTCGAAAATGCGACTGATAAAAACGAGAAAACTAGTCGACGCCCCCTCGTCCTTTTTGCGCAGCGAGCTTTTCACCCTCCGCAGGATCCTCGGCTTTCCTTTTGGCCGATACTACCGAGTTTATTTACTGGCGACTAATGGATATTGTCTGCTTGCACATCGTTTAAGATCGATTCAAGATCGAAGAATTGATTTTCTCGCGCTTGGAATTTTATGTTTAACCGTGATCGATCGTTATCCTTCTCGTGCACGAATTGTGGTTATGTTAAGTATTCTAGAGGGTGATAGTTTCTAAGATGCAATCTTCTATGTATTTTTATGTTTTTAGATTAAGAAATAACGAGCAGAATTTATCGCTTCGATCAAGTTAGCTTGCCTTGTACTCGTGGAGACGGTGAGGATGTAGGATTCGAGTGAAACGGGAGGTTGATGGAGGTCTCTATTTCTCGAAGGTTATATCCTTGCTCCTCGTCGCTCGTAGAACCGCAGCTCCTGGATGAGCATCCATCCGCGTTTTCTAACGAATCCAAAGAGTACACTGACATTCCATACAAATTTCTGATTCACGGTGAAAAAGAATACAAAATAAGAAGCTGTACATTTATCCGCGCAGCAAAGGAAGAGGAAAGATTTTAATGGTAGGTATCGATTTCCAACGCCGCATACTTCATGCAGTATCGTTATTTGTATTCGTCGGATCGAGACCCTATGGTGGACTTATAATTTTTGGTACGCATCGTTTCTCGTATAAATAGTAACCTCTTTGCACTAAAGAAACTAAAGAGTAAACCAAAATTCTATAGACATTTCTTTCTAATTCGTGGTGGAGAAGAAGAATAGAAAATAAGCGATCTTTCATGAACGTCTGTGCTCGAAGAGTAAAGGAAATTTTAATTCTGAGAATCAATTTCCCAGCGTGCATATGTCACGAAATACCATTATTTGCGTTTCGTAGAATCGTGCTTAAGCGCTTAATCAGTTTCTCCAAATCGAATCCCTGTAGATTCTCGATGGACTCGTCATTTTGGATACGCTCAATTTCGCCCAGAGGTAACAGAACGCTGCAGCATTATTTACTCCCGCCATCTTTTGGAGGAACTTGAAAGGTGAATGCGTCGTCAAGGAAATCGACGCCCATCGTCGGTATTAATATCGTCGGATAACAACGTGAATTTAAAGACCCGTATAAAACTCACCGTATAAAACAGGTTTCACATCGATCGCAGCGCTGATATCTTACACTATACTCCACCGATAATATCGCACGTGAAACGTAAATGGTAAAAGGGCCAAGTGATTTTCCAACATAAAATGCATTATTTCGTTCCACCATCGTCAGTCAAAGTCGCCTATAACCATTTCCGTGTCACGTGCGACATTATCGATGGAGAATAAAATAAGATAGCAGCGCTACTGGAACGATGGGTATTACAATTTATCGATATACAGAAGTAGTTTCGAACCTGTGTTTCGAGGAACATTAGCATTACGCAAGCACTTCGAAACTGTTTCGCGGTGATTGAATGAATTTCAATGTGTTGCCGTTATTATTGAATGTAAAATTACGGTTTGTATGTAAAAGCTGATCAAGGTTAGTATATAGAATAAATTTAATACAAAACGTTCAATGTTCGACACGATCGGTATTTCAGATCATCATAAGCTAAGCCTCGTAAGATGTTAAGTCTATTCTCACTCAAGATAGCTTACCGATTGAAAGAATTACATATTCAAACCAGGAATAGTGTATCCACATGCGGTATGGTACTCGTGTGATTAATACATTTTTCCATCCTAAAAATTATTTATTATAATTACGTAAAATTAAAGTAAATGATAAACGATATATTTCTTAGATACGTTATAAAAATATTGAGACAACACTTTCGTTAAAAACAATAAGTCATCTTTTTCAATCAAATAAGCTTATCAACATATCCCTCACTAATGGTAAACGTAATTTACATAGTGCAATTTACGTCGCATTTGCAATAAGCGAATAAAATATGCGTACCATAATCTACGTGAAGTTACCAACCCAATAACCAGATGGTAGCACAATGATGAACTCATATCCGAAGTTTAATACTATTACAAAATATTTAATAACCATCAGGCTTGACTCGCGTCTAATACAAGTCCAATGCATTCGCTTAATACTTTACGTCAATTCAATTTAGTATCATTGCCTAACATACTATAAAGCACACAAAAACATACGTTTTCAAGTAATAATTCGGTCGCTATTTTTATTAAACGTAAACACCATATGGAGCGGAATTGCAGCACGTAAATACAGTTACGATCGATGGCTAATGTACAATATAAAATTTGCCGATGCCAAACAGGCCAATTACATATAGACAAACAAAGTTCTTCAAATAATACTCCGTAAATAAATAACGAATCGTGGAAACCGATAAAAGCGTATTTAGTTAAGTAAACATTTGGCAGGACCGCTATCCTCCACGGGTTTTAATTCCCATTATAATCATTCCCTTTGCATTCATATCCCGTTGGCTCCCCTATTAAAACACGGCAAAACGTGCGTGCGCGTAACGCAACAACATTCTTTCACCGCGAACAATGTCGCGCGCGGGCGAAAAGCGTCATTTATGACTTACGTGCTTGGCATTATCGTCTAATTAAAAATGACGGGTATAAAATGGCGGATGGAAGAAACCAATTTGCGGATTAATAGGATAAAATGGATCCTCCGCGCGTTCGCGGAGGCACGCATCGTTATTCACTTTGCGAGCGAAATATACGAAAGGATAACAATGCCGCTCTCTATGACGACGCGTGTAATCATCGAGCGTTGTTATAAATACGACTTATACAAACTGGATTATATAAATTCGTTGTGTGTGGGTAAATAGAGCGAGAAGAAAGGGGCGAGGGATCTCGGATATATATAGCGGCAAACGGGGGTGTGTCACGGGGGTTGTAGTTATCTATGATAATGACTTCCATTCAGGGATCGACGTAACTACACGCCATAATAAATATAAGGCCACCCAAGCTTCCTCAAACGAAATATATGCGGAGGAAAAGTGACTTTCCAGGATTAACGTTTTAAACGAGAGTCTACTTGATTCTATTCTATTCTATCGTATCTCATAATGCAAGAGCTCGCTAAATCTTCATCAAACATATCCAATCAACCTTCCAAAAGCGTATTAAGATACAATAATAAATAAACCACCCTAATACCTTCTCAGAAACTTACACTCCGTTACTTTAAATCACACATCCTCGCCGGTTACGAATATCCAAAGAAAGCAACTAACAAATATCCACCACCATCTTTCGCTATTCGAACAAATCCTCATTACCAGGTGATTCTTCGCTCCTTGCCCTGATCTACGAAAACTCAACGCCGCGCAGAGTATTCGAAACTCATGGGGATCCGGGCCGATGGTAGAAATAATTCGAGTAAGAGCCCCCGATATTTTCCAGCTCGCTTGTCCAGCGCCGAGGGGAGCGCCTCGCCAGCCGAGGAAACTGCAATTTTCCCGAGGCGGCGTCACACGCATTTGCGAAATGATCGCGGAGGTCCGTTTCGTTTCGAAGCAATCTCGTAAGAACCGCGGTATCGAGGCGCGTGGCGCGGGTGGAGGAGGGCGCAGAGGGAGTGGGGGGAGAGGGAGGTAAGCAATTAGGAGAGAACATAAATCCCGCAGTTTAGCACACTTCCTCGCAGTGCCGGCAGATCGGCGAATACAAATCAATCGGGGCAACGGCCGACTGCGCATTTAATTTCCATTCGACTCCCGATCGCGAGGGGTCCGGTGCTCTATCGTACGTAACGCCGCACTCCTGCGGGCGCGCGGCTCTCTATCGGGATCCCGCATGCATTGTACGCGAATTCGCCCTATCGCGACCCTCCATGGCGAGTGACAACGGCAGAGAAAAGGTCCAAGGGACATCTCTGGATGGACGAGGTCTACCTGGGATCTGGAAAGACGTACCGATCGTTTTTTTGGTACACTGCATATGATAATCATAGGGACGTGGTAAGAACGCTGATGCGTCTTTCTTCTGGAAATATGTATAGGATATGCACGCGTACTCGGTTCGCGCTTGAATATAAAAATGAATATACTCTATAGTGGAATTATAAGCGACCGTGACGTAATCTGCGGGTTTGTATTATACTTCGATAGCAAGGCACTTCGCGAGGCCGATCGAGAATCATCACCATTGTCTCCAGCTTTGCATATCGAAGGTTACTTATCAAACGCGCCGGTATTCGTAGAGCAAAAACGTCCAAAGGCAGCGAATACAATACGCGCTTGGCGCGTTCCCAAAAAATCCATCATCCCAGCAAAATGACCTCCGGAGGAAGATCACGATCCAACAGGGGTATTAATTAAAACGACACCCGGCGCGAGCGCTTCGCGAACCATCCGCGTACTCGCGACACGATTATTTCTCCCAGCGGTCGAGCCAATAAACCGAAGGGCATTTCGCCCGGGGCACAAAAACCCTTCCTCTTCCTGCTACCAGCAATGGCGCACGATTTCAGCTGGGTTACAAGGAGGCAATACGTCGCCGGCACTTTCACCGAGTTTCGTGGCCCGAGGAAGGAGGAGAAGGGGGGCACGATTATTGCCTCCGCGGGGTCCCCGTTCGCTTTCAACCCCGCAAGGCTCCTACGACCACGAGGCCTCCCCCCTCGACCCCCTCGGCCCCCCCACGAGCCCTCGATCCCAGGCTCGGTCGAGGCGAACCATCGCAGCTTACCCAACTTAGTCGGCGCGGGTCGCCGTCATTGCCAAGCAAGTTTATGGCCCAGACCGACGCCCATAAACTGTACAAATGGTAAATCTACCGTAAGATCATCCCAGCCGAAAATGATGTATCGTAGGTACCGCGGAACGTACACACGAGGGCTGGCCGTCCTACGGCTTGACCTCGCTCCCTCCCTCGGGGAGGGCACGCGGAGGCACGTGGAGGGAGTTGCCAGCGACGATTCTTGGCTCGCCACGGTACTTCCTTCGCCGAGGGAATCCGTCGATGCATCTTATACGGGGAACCTTCTCCCCGCGGTAAGGAGGTTCGATTCTTTGCCGCAGGATGTGACTCTGGTGGGAAGTGGCTCAATGTTGAGGGAATGATCCTGGCGTGCCAACCACGTTTCTTGGCTTAGCTCCGCGCTTCCTTGGCCGAAGCATTACGCGTAAAAGGTCCATGGGGCTTTCGCGAGGGATGTCGTCGGTGCGAGTGGTAAGGTGAGATTCTTTGGAGGAGGATGATTTGACGGAAAGTGGCCGAGATAAGAGAGAGAATAATGATCGTGGGTTGATCATTTCTTTGCTCGCTGGTTCCTCTATTGGAGGACTATCGATGTATCGTTTATAAACAGGGCTTTATTCGCGAATAACGAGGTGTGCTCCGTTGCACGATCGAGGTATGATGGAGTGTGCTTCGCGCTTTTGCGCGGAATACCCGGATTTGTATCTCCTCCATGAACCGCCCAAGCGTGGCTCTCTATTTCACATTTTTGGCGCAAGGATGTCGAACGTGGGTATTGGCCGAGCATCGCTCAGGGATTTTCCTCGGCGATTTCCGCGAATCGATTACGAGGTCTCGGATTACGAGGAAAGAATGGATGCGTTCTGCGGACCGATCGGGGGCACTGGAGCCCCGCGAGGCTTTCGAAGGTGTCGTCGAGGACGAGAACGCTTTGAAAGCCCGGCGATGCTTGGTGGAGCACGAAGAACCGAAAAACGAAGCAGAGAGCGGTATACACGACGATTGGCCGCGTGGATATAAACCCAGGCTCTTCGAGGCTTATCTACGTTACACCATGGAACCGTTACGTAATGCTGCTTTAACTTCGAGGGACCGTTCAAAATTTATTTCTGTCCCGCCCGCTCGTGTCGTCGGTGCCTATGACCCCGCTACTATATACGGTCTTTCGTTATGGCGAAATTTTCGTTTATTTGCTATTCGCGTCATCCACCCTGATTATTAACCTTTTACAATATTTTTTGCACACCCCCGGCAGATCCTCAGATCTAATTTTTAACCTATTTTGCAAAATAGAAACGGTGGTCTTTTATAAATAAAATTTTGTAGGTACATGGTGCAGAGGTTTTTTTAACGTATCACGATACGGACATCGGTGCTCGGTACATTTTATGGCATAAAACGTGAATAGTAAAATGTGGATAGTAAAATACACTGTAACGCGTAACTAGGTACTATTGTACAATCTTCTATCTGGTTTTGCAATTCACCGCAGCGCGTAAATTTAATCGCTACTATCCCATTACCTTTTCCCTCTAGTAAAATCATATATATCGCGTATAATCTCCTTTTCCCTCTAGTATAATCATATATATCGCGTACTCATCATTGACGAGTTCTTAGCGAGCTTATAATTATTATTAGCATGTATTATATGCACGCTAAGACACCAATATTATATATATTATATCGAGCAAGAAGACAGTTTGGAGTAACCATGTCTTATCACATTCATATATATATCCTCTTATCGGCGTCGCAAACTTTTGCAACGCAGGTGCAATAACTCTTGCGCAACTTAGCACCGCAAAATCCCAGCCCGCACAGTTTTATCGGCCGGTTTTATTATTACACGGAGAGGTGCCTACGCATTTACGATATCGATCCCCGCCTACTTACTATTTACGTTCCGCCGACAAAGGGGGGCGATACTTACAGAATGAACCCTCCACTTTTTACCCCGCCGCCGGATTTAACTTTCCGATATCCACACCTGTGCTTACCTGCACCTCGAGTGTGATGAACTGTGCGTAATGGGACAACCCTTACTAAATCCGCCATTGTGAGAAATTGGTCGGAGTTAATAATAGCGGTCGGCTTTTGCTTTTGTGGTTCGCGGCTCGTATTGCGGCTCGAGGGATCATCGTTCGTGCGCCGTGCGGCGGGCCGCGCAGGGTGCGGTGCCCTCTTATGTTCCCAAGGTAGATCCGCGGGCCGATCCTCTTTCACCTTTCGCGCCAAAAGTAGCCGACGGATCAAACGGAGGAGACCGTGTTGCGTACTCTTCAAAAGTAACGGAGATCTCTTGGAGCGATGCGAAGCGCGATTCTCTCGGTTCACGTTTAAGGCCAAACCTGTCGCTTTCTGGAAATATTTGCGCATACAACGTGTATCCTTAAACAAGAAGGTTATTAAGAAGGGATATGGATAGATAGCGACTTTAGTAGGAATCTTTAGCGTACTTTATATTATGAGAGTTAGCGTAGAGTTAGTCGTATTCTATTAGTAATAAATAAAGAAATAAATCATACTCCTCGTTCATTACGCTCTCAAGTACATTATATACGATTCACGATTCTCGTAATCAAAAACTACGAGCCCTGCGCCAATAATTCACGCGCCTCTCTCGTCGATGAGAAGGCGAAAGTATCGAGCAGTAAATCCCATCCGTGAAATCCGACGCGGATGAAAACGCAGATCGCCGTGCGGAGCGCCAAACTCTTAGGCGTATCGCTCGCGATTCTCGAAACGACGAGGAGCCTCTCAGCGGCGCGGTACGCGCCTCTCCTCGAGCGACGAGCGCGCAGAGAAGAGCCGAGGATCGGTCCTCGGCTATGAAATCGACGTGAATAAAAATGCGGATCGGCGTGAGGAGGGCAACAACTCTTAGGTATATCACTCGCAATCCTCGGTGCCGTAACCGGTAAACCCTTCACCTGCAATATGCGTGTCCCCTCCGCCGATGAGAAGGCAGGGAAAAAGGCGAGGAGCATCGACACGAAATGGAAGTAAAGGCACGAGCGGAGAGTTGCACCGTGCTCCCTTCTTTTTACCCGCTCACTGGCCCCCCCCTCTCTCTCTCTCTCTCTCTCTCTCTCTCTCTTCTTCTCTCTCTCACCCTCGCACTTTTTTTCTCTCCTTCTCACGCTCCACTCTTCTAAATCCTCCTCCTCCTCTCTCACTCACTCTATCTTTCTCTCTCTCCCGCTCTCTGCCACACCGCACCATTTCCATCCCCGTCGCTCCCTCCTCGCTTTCCTCCGATCACTCTCTCCGACTTTCTCTCCCTCTTTTTCTCCCTCCCTCTCTATCTCTATCTCTCTCTCTCCCTCTCTCTAACTCTAACTCTCTCGGTCTCTCTTCCTCCTCCTCTTTCTCCCTTTTTCGCCCTGTCCGCACTCCCGTTCAGGCCGCTGCCGTTGTCCCGACGTTACTTCCGTGACGATGAGCTTCAATACGGGCCGATAGTCGCGGCGGGAAACCAACGAGCCTACCCAAAGTCGTCCATGGTTTCCACGCATCCAACCCAACCCAAACCCTACCTAGCTCAGCCTGGGACGCGACCAACACGAGGAACTGGCTCTCCTCGCACACGCTCGTCCGCATCCAGGAGGCCCGGTGTACGTGCGCGCGCCCGTCCGCTCCTCTGAAATAATAATAGAAGAATGAAAATGAAAGAAAAGGAAAAAGTAATAATCTCCGGGATCTTTTAAAATCCATCGAAGCAGACGAAGCCGCCGACGGATTGTGTTGTGTGTTAGGGCCGTCTCTCGGATGCGTCGTTCCGCAACCCTCCTCCTCCACCTCCTCACCCTCCACCTCCTGGCCGCCCCTCTGCCCCTTTCGCCACCTCCTCCTCCATCTCCGCCGCCTCCTTCGCCGCCCTCCCCACCGATTCTATCGTAACGAAGCGCGCGCTGTGAAAGAGGCCCGGCGTCGGGTATATCGAAGCGTAGATGGATACAGGATAGGATGGCCCGCCATCGAGGCGAAAGGGGTACGGCCACCCGACGACGTTTGTCTTCCGCCGTTTTCCTCCTATCGGTACCGCGAGCCTCTGGCTCCAGCGCCCTGCATCCCCCGCGCCGCGATCACTTCGGGATTAGAGTCGATTCGTGACCCGGATTTGGACCACCTTCCTCCTTTACCTCCTCGACAAACGGGTTTCGTACCTTTAGCGCCTATCATTGGGGAGGTGTGAGTTATTTCGTGGATACCGCTTATGTCAGACTGGAAATAGTTGGAGGGTAATGTGGATGATGAGTCTTTTGATGTAAGGCGTAGGCGTGACAAGGGGGATATTGAAGTTGCGAGGACGCGAAGATTGAAGTATCGTAGCTGACATTGGAGAGGCTAGGTTTTATTGTATGTTATACTAAGGTATTTTTGGGAATATTTTTTTATACCGTGACTTTTTAATATTTTTTTTTATATCTTATCGTGAGAAGCGAGGATGAGGTTTCGATAATGTTTTGTTAGGACTAAGCGGTCTTCGAAGGACTTTGTTTTGGGATTGATATATCGTATGGCGGTAAAAGAGTCGATAGCAAAATGCGTCGATACACGAATGATCGTTAACGCGATGAAGCATCGGGGGAAAAAACCGTCGGGCCAGGTAACGACGTTTGCCTTTCTCCGCTTTTCTTCCTATCGGTCAACGCGCAGCTTCTCCCTTCGGACGCTGTCTTTTGTCCTTCGTATCGCGATAAGTTCGAATATAACTTCCGCCGTGACCCGGATTTTTGTTCCTGCTCTTTCAGCGTCTTGCCCGGTGTATCTTGGCCAAGCGATGCGCACGTAACTGGTGCGACGTACCGAAAAGGAATTATTTCACGGGAGGAGCAATTACTCGTCCGGTATATCGCGATTCGTCCGTGGATCGTTCTCAAACCGGCCAATTTCTCACTTTGATTCCTCGATCGACTATTCGCTCAAAGTTATCAACCGTTAAGCAGAAGTCGATCCGTCAAAGTCGAGGATCAAGAAAACACTTTCGAACAACCTCAAAAATATCCGCGTTTGGCGACTCCACTTTCTAAAGTTCACAAAGTTCATATCGATTTAACACGATCACGATAAAAGTATCTATACTTATTCATTTCGATAAAAAAAAAAGAAACTCCACCGTTTCTCCTACCCCTCTCATCAACTCCCTCGAGCACAAACCAACTCGAACCTTGCAAAAGTCGGCGAACAAAATTCATCGTCCCCCTCTCGTCAAACTTACGCAATAATTTCCATCTTCCCCCTCGATCCTCAAAAAAAAAAACCCTAAACAAACCTTCGGTGCAAAAAAGAAAAGCAACGACAAACACCGTTAGATCGCCAACTCGAGCCTCCGGAAAACATCCGTCGGCCGATCGTCCGCGGCGAAGCGCGCCTCCTGACCCAATAACGAAAAAGGGCCTCGGCTCGATTTAACACCTTCGAAGGAGACTCCCTTCCGGCCTTCCGACCTCGCCCAAATCCCGTCTGGACGTATCGGCGCGGAATCAAAGGCTCCTTTTCGCGGTCGACGTCCGTCGGGCAATCGGAGCGGACGGGAACTTTCGGCTCTTTAGTAGGCGAAACTCGGTATTCGCGGATGCCACGCATTTGACGCATTAACACAATAGGAACGCTGAAAGGGGGCTCGATGTTCGGTGGAAAACAGGGATGGCACACGGAGTCGGAGGCGGTTGACAGGGGCTAGGGTAGGCGGCGGAGGGAGCGAGAGAGCGCGAGAGGGAGAGGAGAGTTAGACGGGGAGATAGAGCCAGGGAGCGAGCGAGATTGGGCTTCGTTTCGGGGTGAGCCGGGGGAGGCACGGGATTTCACGGGAGGCTGATCACGAATGGACGCGTCTCCCGCAGCTCTGCCGCTGACAGCCAGGAATTGGAATTGCATCGGCGTCGCTCGATAGCCAGCCATCCCGCCAGTCAGGCAGCCAGGCAGCCAAACGGCCTAACGTGGCCTGCCTGCCCGTCTGCCAGCCAGCCACCACGCTGCCTACCCTGCCTGCCTACCCTGCCTGACTACCCTGCCTACCCTACCTGCCTGCCTGCCTGCCTGCCTGCCTGCCTGCCTGCCTGCCTGCCTCGACTCCGCGAATGCCACCGTGCCTGGCTACCTACGAACCGAATCTACTGCAATCCCCCCGGCGAACCTCGTCGATGGATCCGAGGAGAGTAGATTCGGAGATTTGCCGGAGGCGGATGGACGGACCAGGTGCTGCCAATCCCTCCTTCCAGCCTTCGCGCTTACCGCTCCGCGGAATGACGCAAAAAGGCGGCGCGTTCCTTGGGGATGATGACTCCGGCGGAAGTACGTTACCTGTTGGCTGGGAGCGTGGTGCGGAGAGGAGAGGACTAAGCGTGGAATGTTTTTTGGGTATGTCGGCTTTGCGAGTTTTGCACGTGTTGTACTATGTTGATATGTCGTTTATATGGTAAATCTGGTAGCAGGTCTTGCGAGGGTGAATTCGAAGGGTTGGTTTATATTTGTTATAGGAATTTAGTTGTACGAGTTTCTCGAAGACGTCTCTATTGTTCTTGGAGATCTTTCGTTTTACGGTTAGAAGCTCGTAGTTTATCGAATAACGTCATATACTCATATACTCTACTGGAATTAAGAACTCGAGGGACGAAAACATGGAGCGAACGAAGGTTCCCCGTCCTTCCTCTTCATACTGGATCGAAAGGAATATTATCGAAGCGGATAAAACCACGAGACCATGCCGCTACATTCCTCGCAGATTCGTTATTCTCTCTCCCTCGCGCCGAGCCAAAGGCTCCCCATCGACCTAGCCACCGAGATAGATCTACGGAGGAGATTCGGAGAATGGATGGACCAGGTGTTGCCAATCCCTTCCACGTTTACGAGCTTGCGTCTTGCCACGTAACCCGGCGCACAGCCGTGTCCGAGCTGGAATGGAAGATTCGAGGGTGGAGATATAGCGTTTCTCCAGCGGCGATAGATACCATCGGCCAGCCGTGGATCACGAGATCTCGGGATCTCAGGGAGGATCCGCAGACGCTAATGCACCTCCGAATGCCGAGGCCACGTCGCGTGGGCGTCGAAGGGAGAGAACGCGGTGACCTTCGAATCCGACTCGATTTTGCCTCCCAGGATTATGCCAGCGTTGTTCGAAGATTCTTGCCGATCGCCACGGATGCGCGAGGGTTTTACTCGACGATGATCTATGGAAAAAGAGAGAGAGAGAGAGAGAGAGAGAGAGAGAGAGAGAGAGAGAGAGAGAGAGGTAGTTGCGAATATCCTTGTAGGATGCACGAGAGATGATCGAATGATAATGATGCACGAATGATTTATGAACACCTTGCCGCCATATCGTGCTTATCGCGAATGAAACGAGAATTGAGAATCTTTGATTTAAGGAATGTTTTAAAATATACAATGTTTTCAATGGTTTAGAGTTTTATGTATCCATAACTATGGTTATCTCGATTTTTCATAAGCAAAGTGGTACTTTTTACGATATAAAAATCATCAAAAGCTCGAGACAAAATCCGTGACCTACGTGCCACCACAGGCCTCGTAAAACTACACATATCTCCATAACGATAAAATCTCGTAAACACGATTTCTACTGCAATAAATATTCATAGCTTCTCCGCGTATAACAATATCCATCTCGGCACCGCGAACAGGACTCTAATCGCCAATCGCGATACGAATTCCACGCCCCATAGAAACTCCTTATGTTCGGGAACAAAATAAAACTTTCCCGATTATAAAATCCTCATCCTCGCTACTGATAACGCTCAAAATTGCTCCGCGGCACAAAATAGCAACGCGGATACGCCCAACGAGCGGTCGCGAAAGGAAAAGCAAGGACTCGCCGTCCTTCCCTCGAATTCCTCTCCCCTCGTCGAATTAAAGCAGGTGTCATCGGCGCGTATAACGCGCATGGCTTTACTGGATGTAACATTTTCTGCGCCAAACCGTTGGCAAATGGCGAATCATCAAAGAGAATCGCGGCCCGGCATTCCCTGGGAACTCGTTATTTGGGTTATCGAATATACGTGAATGTGTGCTACTGGACGATAGGTGGATACGTTACGAGCACGTATAACCCGGATTGATGCCGCTGCATGTGAGCTCCGCGAAATACCGGATGCCCGGCTGCTCGCCAGTATTGTCAGACTCGTGTTTTCGAGGGGATTGGATTTTTTGATTTAAAGTCCGCCCAGATACCTATCTCTCCCGATCCGCGAATCGACTGCCGATCCCCGTGCGGTGTCGGAGGCCGTTCGCGTGCACGCCCGAATTTACCGCTTAAAAACAGACGTTATCCCGCGATTACGTTCACCTACATTGGAAATCTCGGCTGCCGCGGAGAGAGAGAGGCGAGATGCGTTTGCTCGATCAACGATTTCGCGGCCGTACTTTTGTTTCGTTTGTTGCGACGATTACCAAAGTCACTGGCCCTTTTCGTAGACGGCTGTCACTGACCGGCTTACTTTTTTTTTTTAATTCGTTTTCGACACCCACCACTGAGGTCGTTTGGTCTAGGATCTACTGATTAATGTGGGTTCCGAAGTATCGGAGAAATCAGAGATGATAGGCGGCGTACTTGTTGAAAATTTCTTCTTCTTCTTCTTGTGCTCGATGGTTGTAGATAATCGTCGAAGGTCGGGGATCTGTTTAAGCAGGAATAACTTGAGGATTGTTTATCGAAGATCGAAGACTTCGACTTAATTACGTCAAGTGTTGCGGTCTATGTGGGAATTTTTATTTTTTAAGACACAACTATTTTAGTTATACGTATACTTTGTTCGGATAGACCTATGAGGTCCGAAACTTAGGACAAAACGTATGTACGTTGATGGATATTAAAGTTATTCCTGATCAAACAGACCATCGATCTTCGACGATAACTTGTCGAACTTTTTAAGTTAAATAGTCCACGAACGGGTGTTTGATACTCGTTTATAGCGATGAACGTGTCCCTGAGGATTTGTTAACGAGGAACTCGGTGGTTTTGGTTCGAACCGAAGTTCGATTCGAGGGATACCGGGTAATGAAATAAAATGCGATCCCCTGGTGATAAGATTAGAGCCTGAATGGTGGGTAGAAATAAAGGAGTCGCCTTTGATAATCGTGGATGCACTACCGGTAATATAATAGATGCTATAACCGGCCAATGCGGTGCTTTTATTAAGCTTCTATTAACTAACTGCCAGGGATACGATATAGTTTATAAAGGTCACGGTTGATTCATATCAAAGTAAAACACGTGTTAGTATAAAAAAGTGCACTTTATATATTTTTTATTATCCACCGTAAATTCCTTCGAAGCAATCCTTACTTTTTGCTTTGATTTTTCCTTATCTGCTAAAGCATACGCATTACGAAATCTCGATCGTCCTGCTAAAAACGAAGGGACAAAATTAAATTCAAAACAGCGCTTCAACTAAATGATTCTCTATGCACGTTAATGCTGCTCACAAATTCCTACCACGTATCACGAAATTTACGAACGTTTTCGAAAATCGTTTCCACTTTACCGCCTAATCGCATTTCTAACTCGGTGATATTGTTCCTTGTCGGAATTCCGCGCAGCTAATTTCGCAACTTTCCAAGTTACCCTGGACACAATTCCGAGGCAAAGTATCGCACATCCGTATCTTCTGCTCGTTCCGATCTGCCATTAAGCTCGTCCACGAGTCCAAGGAGGATTATTCCGGCATTCCTTCCGCGGTTTGCGCGCAGCCGTGGACGCGCCAAATGGAACCATTTGTACGGATGATCTGGCAAAAACGGCCGGTGGAAGCCGTGGAATAGAAGGCGGAAGATCATTGCGGGCCGTAACGTCGAGCAGGACTTCGTTTAGCCATCGCGGATCGCACCGGATGGAATAAACGGTCGCGGATGCGACGATATGAAAGAAAATACGCTTCCGTGTCGTGAAAGAAAAGGTATCGTTACGAGGCGCGTCGGCAGAACTGGCGGTACGTTCCTATGTCGAGGAAATATTGCAAATACGTGGAGTATGTGAAAAGGACGATTTTCAGCCGAGAGCCTACACGAGAAACTGAACCCACGACTTCATCCTCGAATACTTCTTCTCTTTTAGATTAGGCGCCTCGATCGCATTCGTGCACTCAACGTAGTTTCTTCGATAATCCTCTATGAAATTCCTACGCTACGCTTTGCGAGATCATCGATTCGTAAGGTGTAAAGAAGAGCATAAATAAGCACAATAATTATATCCTTCATTTTTACAGTGACGATATGAGCAACGATAAAGTTCGATAAAAATCCATAAGCCGCGTAATCGGCATTCGGTTCTATATAACGCCTATTCATCCAAACTATTACGCGCTTTAATATAATCGCCAATATGTTCATCGGATATTTTCATATCGTTTTCGATCAAATCTATACTATTCGCAAACGTGTTAATGAACCGTGTCACCACAATATATTTCATGCTCTCTCCCTGACCTCTCACTATTCTTCTCTCAAAGATCGTCTTTTCCATAGTGTCTCCTTAAATACGAGCGACAGGCCTCTCGCTTAATGCCTACCTCCGTCTCTCACAAATCGTCCCATTGAAATTTGACCAAGAAGGTTCTTATTTCGAGGGGAGTCGCCGCCGAGGCTAATCGCCGATTGATACCCCTAGGTGCTTGCCGGGCCATTGTCGAGGAAGACCGCGAAAGGGGGCGATAAATGCAAATGCGAGACAACAGTGCGACGGGGAAGGTGGCAACGCGGTAACGAGCGTGAGGTTATAGTTATCGTCGCAGGACGGAAAAAGACCCCAGGGACGCGGCTGCGTGCCGCGGTTCCTCGCCCTAACAAGGACCCCCGTCGAGCACGGAAGCGGCCACGCTTTCACCCCCCACATCCTCCTCCTTCGACGCAACCCCTTGGCGCACCCTCCCTCGCTGGCCCTATCGATGCTCCTAGAAAACGGTCTCACCTCCATACTAATAACGATACCACGATTCGCAGCCGGTCGCTTCCCATGCGAAATCGCCCTATTGTACCGCTGCAATGGCACCTCGCTGCGTCACGCCTAGACAACGTCGCGTGACTCGAAATTCCCCAAAGTACGAGCGATCCTTTCCGTTTTAACGCCCAACTCGCGAGACGCCTTTGACACCTGAATCCTAGGGTTATCGCGTCGCGAGATATCCAGTGCTCATCGTTCGTCACTCGAAAGTCGTGCTTGGAATTAAGGATGTGGGTACAGAGACGATTTCGATGGAAAATACGATAAATGTGTATACATAGGAAGGTCTTTGTGTGTATATATAAAAGTGTATGTAAGAAGACTTTATAAGTATTTGAGCTTTTCGAAACTCGCGAATTTTGGTTAAGATCATTATTTCGTTTCACAAATCGAAATCCCGTCTTCCCGAGGTAGCGGAATATCTTTCCAAGCTCAATCGACGCCTTCCATCGGATCCTCGATATCGGTTACACCGAAACAAATGCAGCGGCTCAGCCTCTCGTCTATCGTAAATCATAAAGTCTCCGTGCTTCATTAAGGAACGACTTCTACCCATTCAGCCCGCAGCCCCGCTTCTTACATCGGCCCCCCAATCCCCTTTCTCCAGCCCTCTTTACGACACCTCCGCATCGTGACTTACGTTCCGCGACATAATCGCGCCTTCCCAAAACGCCAGTACCTTTTTGTCCAACAGCGACGAGGGGCCTCGGCCGATCTTCCTGGGCACAATGCGGACATGACCCCTTTCCGCAAACGACGTTCCACTCTGGGGAGGCCGATCGTTACGAAATAATAAAGTCGATAATGATAGCCCTTCGGGGCTGGACCCTGCGATCGGGAGGGAGAGGCTCGATCGATCATCCGCATATGGCGAGTCGCGTATCGGTTCTTTAAAGGGCAAATCGAGGTGTTTCCAGGGGTAATTAAGGGACTTTGAGTACGATGATGGGACGAGTGGGTATGTGAGATATATGTAAAGTAACGAATGATATTCAAGGAGAGTTGAGTAGTGAAAAACGTATATTTTTATCCTTTTTTTTTTATTAATTTTTGACATGGACTACTGAGGTTATTTGGCCTAAGAACTCGCCCTAGTGATGGGCGAGATTCGTCCATTACACCACCGTACCTTTAAACATTATATTTAATCAAATTATCTAAATTACCAACTATGAATATTGAAAACCCAAAAAGATCGACTTAGGTTCGTAACACGGATCCCGTGCTTACATTCACACTCACCCTTTGCGATCCTCCAAATCCTTCGACACGATACACCTACGCATTCTAGACCCGCCCTCGGGTCCTTCCAAAATCCCAAGCGCGGAATCGAATAATCTCAGGCCAGCGTCCCAGGAGCGCAAAGAAGGGGCTCGACGAGCGAGTCGCCATCGCGGAGCATCCGCTGGCCCATATCTTCGAAAATAATCCCGCGAGGTAAGGTTACTCCTACCGGAAGGGCCGCAAACGGGCGTATTACGCGGAGCTCGCCGGATATATTCTCGCGGTTCCACAAAGCGCGCGCGCTCGCGTACCGACACAGGGGAGGGCGAAAGAAAGAAAGGCGGATAGAGCGGGCCGAAGGGCGGAGATTAAGGGTCGCCGAGGAGATGAGTTTGTTAAAAAGGCAGAAGCGGGCCAGCAGCACGCATCACGGACATCAAAGCGACAAGACGAAATGAAATCCAACCGCTGCCCGCCCGGAGACTTTTCTCCCTTCCTCCTCCCCCCTCCCTCTTTTCTCCCGACGCTCTCACTCTCTCTCTCTCTCTCTCCCTCTCTCTCCTCTCCTCTATCTTCCGCTCCTTTATCCGTCCCGCTTTCTTGGCCTCCGTTTCCTGCAGCGCTGTCTGCGCCGCGGCTTTTTTCCTCCCTTTGCCTTTTCCACGGCTTTCGGTACTTCGTGTCCGCTTCGAGTCCCCGGCCGGGGGGCATAAAGACCCTGGGCTGCGGAAGGGGGGAAGGAGGGGTGAGGGTAAGGGGGGGGGGGGGTAGAAAAGAGCTCGCAAACCCTTTACGTAAGAAGAGCCGCGGGTGCCGCCGTGTCTCTCGCAATTTCAGCATCGTCCTCCCTCCCCCTCCCACCACCCTCCCTGGCCTCGACGTGGCGCACAATTTTCAGGAACGCATACAGAGTGGACCGAGTAATTGCCTCGGCGCTGGAAAGCCGGTAACTTTCTTTCCAAGGGACGCCGCGGAGGAACCGAGGCGGAGCCCGCGGACGCACGTAGGAGCGGTGCCGCTCTTTGACCTTCTTCCACGCGCAAATCCGAATTTCCCCACGGTCCCCGCCGGTTACTCCTATCCGCGGCTTTAATCGGATGCCGGCAAGTCGCGAAAAAGCGAGCGGCGCTGGGGATGGCGGAGAGGGCGGTCCGGCTCTTTTGTCGGGCATCGGAGTTCTCCCGTCTCCATTATTCGTTTCCTTACTACGCGAATTGGCCGGAATGCTCGGGAGTTAGAGATACGTTGCTCTGGATGGTCCGTGAGTTTGGTATTTAGCTTCTGTCCTATCGAAGCTGCTCGTCGCTCGGAGATCGTTTATTACGATTGAAGAACACGCCATGTGTATATCGTAGCTGTGGTGGTTCGGAACACACCTTAAACTGTGGGTTCTGGATCAAAATGATCTTAGCAATATGAATTAAAAAAAAAAATGAAAATACGTAGATTGTTCGTCGAAGGACTTGGGAAATTATTCTCAGGATTTTCTGTGCTTTGTGAGAAGTCACCTGGCTTTTCTCAAATTTTTCTAGATCTTGAGGAAACGATAGAATATTAGAGTATGATGCGATGAAGAATACGAGATGGTCATTGTTGGTAAGAAAATTACTCTTCACCGTTGGCTACTCGTTTTACACTCTTTGTTACAAGGATCGACCTACAAACGCTTAAATAAAGCTCAACGGTTCAACCGTTTACGCGCGTTTATAGGTCTAACCATTTTCCATGGAATTTTCCACGCCTTCTTTACCTCGTTCGCTTCTTATATGATTTTTTACTTATAAATCACGTCGTTCCATATAGAAGCTACCCGCTTCAGAATTATGCCGGGCAGTTTTACGGAAACCCACGTACTTGGCTCCTCAACTTTCGTGGATCGCGTTATAAAGACGAGGTGAAACGTATCGAGCGATATTGCAGAAACGTACGAATTTCGAGATTCAAAAAGCGATTCCTCTCGACGCACCGACCTCTGGAAGAACTTCCACGAGGTCTGGCCCCCGGAATATTCCAGCCAATCTCCCCGGTGTATCGGATAATTCGTTTAGGCAAAAAATCTCCCGAAGATTCGCCAACTTCCTTCGTTCCGCTCTCGAACCAATAAAGACCAACGGTTACGCGCCGCCAGGGAATCCTGCTTGGCTGACTCGATTCAAATTTCTCGCGCGGGAATGATCAGATCATAAATATGTATCCCCTCGTAAGCGGCGGCTTCATGGAAATTCTTTAATTGAGTTATTTTGGTTTTCCGCGAGGCAAACCCAGGGGCGGAGGGGGGATGGGTGGTGGGGGGATCCGCCGTCTGCGGGAAAATCCTTGTGGGAAGCGTGCAGCCCCGAAATCTTCTTAGACACCGCCAACTTCGGTCCTCGTGACTAACAATTCCCCTCGAAAACCGTATGATCGCGTCGTTTGACGCCTCCATTGTCGCGGCGTTTTTTTTTCCCTCCCCAGACTCGCTCATAAACCCTGGCTATCCGCAACATCGGCGTGACTATCGATCTCATCGCGAGCCTGAACAAAGACCTTTGACCCTTTCGAGCGGCTAAAAATAAACTCGTTCTTCCTTTTTTTTTTCTGGTATTTTACAGCGACTAATTCGCGAAAGCGGCGGGAAAATGGCAAACCGGGGAAAGGGATTGTGCACTTTGGAAACTCCCTTAAGCCTTCTGCTCGGAAGATTCTTTTACTCTCACTTACCGAAGATGGTCTAATGCAACAGATGCGCTTAGCTAGTCTCTGACGGAATAGAGAATCCTTCTCGAGCGACGCTCGTTATATCGAAAAACGCGACTGACCTTTCGATGTAGAATTCTCCAGGTTTGCGCGTGAAAAGCACATCGTATATATTTACTACTGCAAACGTGACGCAAAACGTATTATCCATTTTGAGAACATAACGAATAAGGATCTATGATAATAAAACATTTCCTAGGATGACGCTAACTTTGAAATATTTAATCTCCCCATCTTTTCTACAATTATAATTCACTAATCGGTTTGTCGGCTTAAGCTTCCCTGATCCAGCTCCAAACCTCAAACTTAACGACATCTCGCTCAGCGCGTCGTATAAAATCAAGTATTACAACATCGTATAACCACTTTTTCAAATCCGAACAAGTCCAATTTTCAAAAAATCAGTATAATCATAATTACGAAAAGGAAACATCTACAATACTCCCCACGCGCTAATACTTGCTCGATTATACCAAACTATTTCCAAAAATCCAATCGTACAAAACTGTTTGCAAAAATTATCATAACATTCTACACGATCCTTTCTACCAGAAACTCCTCTACTTCGTACAACATTACAAGCAATCCAGGCACGCTATCCGGCGCGAAGAAGGCAGGTCCGATAAGTGGGTCGAAATGCAGGCGTACAGGTGGATCTATCGCGTGGCAGAATCAGTCGTAGAATTTTAATATCGACGCAGAGGGGTGCTGGCGTAGGTGAGCGAGGGGCCGGCAGGATCTGCTCGCGCGTGAGCGACGACAAGGTGCAGGGGCGAGGGGACGAGAGGACCTGGCCGTCTAATGAGTTGTTACGAGCGGATCCGTCGTAACGAGGCTGCCGATAAGTGGCGGTTGGTGTCGCCTCCGAGGGGACGGCCCACGAAGGAAGGTGCCGACCGAAAGCACCTGGATCGCCTTTTGGTTCTCATCCTCGCAGCTTTTATCCCCGCGCTCAGCGCGGTTTTCCAACCGTGATGCGCGAAAGTTTGATCGAGATTTTCCCGAGGGTTCTTTCCAAAGCCAAGAGAGCCCCGCACGTTTAATCGAATTATCGGTTTTACGACGCGGTCCTTTAACCCGGAATCTGTCGTTTAAGAGAGAGACTTTTATATTACGCCAAGGCACTCTTGATACGGAATTTTTATAATGAATTCGGGTTCTTGCCTCGATAAAGCGCTAACATCGTGCTTCCTCGTGTGCTCTGGGTACAAATCAGACGATCGACCTAGGCTTTCTTTGTTTTATCTCATTTGTATGATCGCCATCGATTTCGGTAATAACGCCTTTACCATATTATTCGACGAAACGGCCCTCTATAATATCAGCGTAGTTTTGGGCGGGACATATCGAGGCAAAGAAATTAGAACGATTTTCTCATAATCAAGCGCTACCTTCACCCTCGGTCGGTAGCCACTAAACCTTCTTCTCCGCCAATCTCCTCGACGCTCGCTTATTACGATGAGGTCATCAAAGGACCTCGCACACAACCATTAAGCGCTCTCGAATCTTACCCACCAATTCGAGATCCTTCCGCGTAACGACCCCCGGGTCAATTCGATAATCGTCCACCGAGGTCCAAGCCGGAATTCCAGAGGTCCAATCCGGAATTCCAGAGGTCCGATCCGGCGATACGGAAAGAGTTGTCGATAACGATTTCTTTTTCTTCCCGGGAACAAGGGTCCAAGGTGGCGCGCGAGGTGGGCGCCCCCTTGGCGGCCGGTGGACCCTCTTTCTTACCGAGCACCTCGGCCCACCCTCCGGACCTCCTTGGCTCTCTTTCTCTCTCACCGCCATTATGCCCCCTTTGCTGGATGGTTACGCGTCTCTATAGCAACCCACCGTCATCGACGGCAGACGAGAGGGCGGCCACGCACCCACACACTCGTCCTGGCCGGGAGCATGCGTGCAACCACGTGCCGGGCATTGCGTATGACCCATTTTAAAAAGTCCTCCGGACGAGCCCGAGGCCGGGGAAGGCGGAACTTTGGCGACCCGGAGATGGAGAGAGAGAGAGAGAGAGAGAGAGAGAGAGAGAGAGAGAGAGAGAGAGTGAGTAAGTGAGTAAATGAGTGAGTGAGAGACTGAGAGAGAGAGTGAGTGAGTGAGTGAGAGAGTGAGTGAATGAGTGAGTGAGAGAGTGAAAGAGTGAGAGAGTGAGTGAGTGAGTGAGTGAGTGAGAGAGAGAGAGAGAGTGAGTGAGTGGTGAGTGAGTGAGAGAGTGCGTGAGTGAGTGAGTGGGCGAGTGAGTGCGTGAGTGAGTGAATGAGTGAATGAGCGAGTGAACGAGTGAGTGAAAGAGAGGGAGGGGTGGTTGGCGGAGGGGGAAGCGGGTTTCATTCCGTGGAAGAACACGGAGAAGAGCTCGAGGAAAGGGGGGTCTTAATTACGGCGAGTAACGAATGCTCCGGGTGGATCTGCGAGCGGTAAGGAAATAAATAGATTGCTCGTAAAATGTCGCGCGGGATGTTTTAATTTTTTAATTACCGTGACCCGAACTCGGCCGGGACTTAGGGCGGGAACGAGGCTGGAGATGCGCCGTGAAAGGCACCTTTCTTCCGACGAAATGCTAGAAATGGTTTTACGGCTAAAGGAGATTTTGTAGGATGAAACTTGACGAGCGTCGAGATATTCTCGTATATCCTAATGATGTTTTTATATCATTTTATACATCGTGTGTTTTATAAGATGAGCACACATATATA